>RPOG01001536.1:0-74852 GCA_008086565.1 Thalassoma bifasciatum
AATAAGTTTTAAAAGCTCCGCCATGTAGCGCGTGTAACCCGCTTCCTTTGTGTACTCCAGCGAACGCTAGTGATTAGTTACCCAGCTGCTTTACTTCCTCACTTCCAGAATATGGTCCATTAATTTCCTCTCTATCTTTTTTACAGTGTCGGGGTGTTTAGCTTTTACTGAGGGTGCCAATATATCCGGAGGGAAGGGGCTGGGGGGGGGGGCACACGTATCTGAGGAGAGCAGCACTTAAGACAAAAAGCGAGGAACAAAACAGAGAGTGTGTTTTATTTTTAGGATTTCTGTCGGAGGCAAATGAAATGCATTGTGGCGGCTGTGATTACAAGCAAACAACAAGCGGAGGGAAATATGAGGGAAGCAATGTTTGGGGAATACTTACAGCAGGCTCCTATAAAAGTGTGCAAACAGAAGTATGTGCACTGAATACTTTCAATGAGGCCTGAGAGAAGAATGCAATAAACTTAAACTGATTAACTCGAAATATCTGATAATCTACGAAGTGGCTTCTAGGGCACAAACAGGGATCAGGGCAAACTGTTACAGGAGTTTAGTGATGGATGTTTTGTGACACACCACCTCTTTTTTTTCCTCCAGGGACAGCTGTGGAGACGGCTGTGAGTCAGTTAGAGACACGCTGAGCTACATTTAAGGAGAGAGTCTATTATCAGAGTACGGAGGCTTCGGAGGTAAAGCCTCTTCAGTTTCCTGTTCTGTGTCAGAGTAAAAACATCTTCTGAGAGGGAGTTTAATCTGACTGAGTCACTGTGACATACGCTTCAGTCTTTACATGCATGTCTTCACCACTTATCAGTTCATGAGCCCTGTGTTTACATATAACATTTTCATACACTAACAATAACGTCGTTTTTATAGGACTTTCAGAAAATCAGAGCAAGAGTGCTAAAGTGGAGTAAAATATCAAACTCAACGGTAAAAGCTCCATCACTTTAAGACTTTAGTTGCAGTTATTAGTTTAGGGGAAACATCTGATTTAGAAAGAAGAAGCCAATGCAACTTTTCTCACCAAGGTGGTGAGAAAAGTTGCAGTTCTTCAAGTGACCACTTGAGGCTGACTGCAGAAAGACCAGAAACCACATACACACCAAACTAAAAAACAAACAAACTTTTTTTTTTAACCTTTATTTAACCAGGTAAAAAACCCATTGAGGGGGCGCGGATGGCCTAGTGGATATGGCTGCGCACTATGAGGCTTGCCCTCAAGCGGGCGGTCCGGGTTCGAATCCGACCCGTGGCCCATTTCCCGCATGTCACTCCCAACTCTCTCTCCCCTTTCCGACACTATTCACTGTCCTCCTCTATCGAATAAAGGCACAAAGGCCAAAAAAATAGCTAAAAAGAAAAAACACTGAGATCTAGATCTCTTTTACAAGGGTGACCTGGCCGAGAGGTCAGCAGCACACGTCATGACTAATAGAACATTACAATAGTTATCACAAAATATATTAAAACAGCAGTATTTTGGAGCGAAAGGCTCCAAGAGAAACAAGTTCGTTGAGACTTATGGCCCTTTTCCACTGACCCGTCTTAGCCCTGCTCTACTCAACTCTACTCGGGTTGTGTTGCGTTTCCACAGGCGCGGTGCTACGCAGCAGACGCCAGTTTTTAGTACCTACTCTACCCTGGTTCCAAGCGAGCTGAGCCGATACTGAAAGGTGACATTGACGGACTGCCGGTCACTCATTGGTCAGAGAATGTCGTCACCGAAGCTTCACTTTCTGACTCTGTACAAATCACTTACAAGAGGCAAACGAATAAGTCAGCGACGGGTTTTTAATGACATTTAAACTCGACGGCACAGAACCAGACTGAATGAACACAAAATACAGCCCTAAAATGCTCCTTCATGATTCCTAAATAAGTTAAAAGTCCTTTTTAAATGAAAAAGAAGTTAACAGCAAAGATAGTTTGGTTTAAAGAGTCTTTTCGGCGCAGGAGCGATCTGTCTGCCACGAGAGTCTTTAATCCAGCAAAGGAAGAAAAGTCGCAGAAACCAGAAGTTTGCGAGCTCTGAGGGTGAAACAGGACTTATTTCTATAAAAGAAGCCAACTTTCACCCTGAGTTTGGTGACCAAATTGGCGATGTGAGTCCTGAAAGAGAGCTTGCGATTGATAGTAAAGCCCAGATATTTAAAACTTGACACCAGCTCAATAGGCACACCCTGTGAAGTTAAAATTGAAGGGATGTTCTCTGGGAAGTGGCTTTTATTAGAGAACACCATAAATTTTGTTTTATCTTTCACAGCATTAAAAATTACAGACGTCATCATGACAGATTATTGATAGCAAAAGCAAACTGTCACTGTGTGAACTTTAAATGTCCTCTGTGTTGCGTCAGAGCTATGTTTGACAAATGTTAATTTATGCCACAACAACAAATGAACACTGCAATTTTTGCACAGTTATTATTTTATTCTGTCTATTTGATAAAAAGGCTAGTTGATTGTGTTCTTCTTTTATTCTCTTTTTTATTGTATATTTGTATATATTATTCTCATTTCTATGATTGGGCTTGCTCTGGGACCAGGGTAACCTAATTTCGTCCCACCCATGTTTTACATGGGTTGAATGACAATAAAACTCCTTGAATCCTTGAACTTCACTGAGTTTCTGACATCATTGAACAGCAAAGTTAACAACACTCACAGCTGCTCTCGTTTTAGTAGTCTATTGACGTTGTCTCCACTGCTGTCTGACACTTCTGTAGCTGCAATAAGCCACTTAATGATGAAATAAATGAGTCATATGCTCCTTTCTTGTTTTTCTGCACCAGTGTGTGTGTGTGTGTGTGTGTGTGTGTGACTTGGAGAGAAAGCACAACATACAGGAGCAAAAGCCAAGCAAGTGTGATCCTGTCTCTGTATGTGTGAATGAACTGCACGCTTCACAGAGTGCTCTTTTATTCACTCACATCCTTCGGAGTAAAAAACCCAACGAGGACGAGATCTCCTACTGTGTTTAAGGTTTTTCTTAAACACTCTCACCTCGCCTTGAGAGCGTGGAGGAGGTGAGAGGGAGAGCGTCTGAGCTGTCATCACAGTTTAGATCAGTGTCCTGCCCCAACCCTCGCAGCCCCGCGCCCAAACCTCCAGCAACCGATTATGCAACATCGGAAAACAAGGTCACGGAAAGATCCAGAGAGAAATCAGAGAAGATAAACAAGAAAGGAAAAAAGAAGACCCCTATCTTCCCCCCTTTCTCTTCTTCCTGCATCTCTTTCTGCACATTGCAGTGTGTGATTCAGCAGGAGGTCAGACCACTGGAACGAGGGCGCCTGCAGCATCCCGCGCATACAAACGCCCGTGGACTCACATTTACACTCGCAGAAACATAACGTTGACACATACACGTCGCGCGGCGGTGACTTCAGACGTCATTTTCAGCAAGAAATCACCGATTGTGTCTTTGTTTGTGCGTCACCGTGAAGACTAATTCTCACCCGCGGTTAAGATCAAATCTCTTAAACAAGGCATCCTCTTGAGAAAGAAACCTTATTCTGACCCCCTTTCTGTCATGCATTATTAATTAGGCTCCTAGTTAAATATAAAAAGAAAAGAAAAAGAAAGAAAAACTAGCCCCGCTGAGCTCGAGACTCACTGCACGTCACATCTGCAATACACTCGGGATTATCGATACCAACCACTGCACGGAAACGACGTCTTAAGAATACGACATCTGAATGAGGTGCTCAGACTTTATGGAAATATGTGAGAATTTGGGTTTAGTTTTGTGTCACTGATACAGAAAAATAAAAATTAGAGTGAGAAAATTCCAGCCATCCTTTTAACTCCCGACTGCCTGAATTAATTTACAACTACATGGGTCAATGACAAAAAGAGGGTCAAAAAACGTTTTTTTTTTAAAGTTCTTTGAAAATGGATAAAAACACATTTCTGAGAGAAGAATTATGTTTTCTAACAGATTTCAGTAGTTGACCAACATTTCAAAGTTTTTAGGTTCATTATTTTTTAGTATTTTTAATTTGAGCACCCAAAAATGTCAGGTGGTGCAACCAAATATATGAAAATATATTCATATGTTCCTGTGATTTTTTTGTGTGAAATTATTGGCAAGTATCTCTCAAGTGTCTGTAGTGACTCATACATTTTCATTTTGTGTGTTTCATTTCTTTTATTTGTGAATAAGATAAATAATTTGATGTTAAAATAACATTTCACATTATTACATTGGTTGTNCCACCTGACATGGAAATTGTTCCAGTCACCAATGAAGTGAAAAAACCTTTTTTATCAGTATTTCAGAGAAATCTACAAACTTTTCCACTTGGTCACAAATGTCATTTGGGCTCCTCTGGCTGATGCAGTTTCCTGTTTCCTGTTTTATTCTCTTCACTTTAAAATAAAAGTCTAATGTTACGGTTGCACCACCCTGACATTTGACAAGGTGAAAATTACGGGACAAAAGTTTTTTAAATTTCTCAACAGCTTTAAAATTATTTTTATTTGCAAAGAATGTTTTATTTAAAAAGGTTCAATCATAAAATAATGCCACTGTATTTTTAATTTCCATTTACAATAACTGACATTCAATTTTTAGAGTTTAATTACTGTGGATACTTGTCAGGACGGTTGCACCACCTGACATTTTGGGGGTTTGAGGAACCAAAACACAAAAAAACATGTTATATTTTAATAGTTTAAAGATGTTTTCAAATAACACAGGTTTCATAGAATAAAGAAATACATGTGATGAAATACTCAATTCATGATGGACTAAAATAAGAGTGGCTATGTCGGATTATTCAGAAAAAAAAGTGTTTTTGCAGCCTTAAAAATATACCAACTGTACAAGCTTCATGTATCATCATCTCATTACGATCCATCTGTCATCACTAACACAGCGGCTCACGTCTAAATGAATATTTAGTATGATAATGTGACACTGTACAAATCAGTTAATTGCTGATTCTCCCGGTTATTTACATGCTAATGTGGTTTAATCAGCTTGCAGACGTTTTTGTTTGACATAATGAAAGTTGGAGCAGGTTGTTATTCCCACACAGACAAACAGCAGCTCAGATAATTCAAAACTGAGCTTTTCAATACGTCTTCCTCCATCTGGGGTTTTTTAACATGCACAATGTTTTGGAGAGCGGTGCCCAAAGCTGAATCAGCCAACACAAGACAACGAGTGCAACACATCCTCCTATAGGGGATGGGTAACATTTCCCTTGTCATTTATTTACATTACACAGGAGCAAATGGACCATATTTCGTCAACTATTCTGCCTCTTCTAGTTTAGCAGCTAAATGACAGTTTCCTAAGAAATCCTTATTCAAGGTTTTCTGCCTGAATTTTCACTTCAGAAGCTGTAAAACTAAAAACATAAAGAAATGGACATTACTCTCTCACAAGATATACATATTCAGTGTATTCAACATGCTATGAATCTTCTAATAAGCCAAAAACAATATAGAAAACAGCACTAGCCTGATGCTAACGTATATAGGAAATTACATAGATATGCTAGTGGTTAGCATACATTGATGTAACTGTGGTTTTAAAACAGAATTTCAACTTTTGTCAAAGAAACTTGTCACGATAACTTTTTGAGAACACTTAAAACTCAAAAATGTCAAAATACTAACAGGAAGTGCAGACTCATGGCTGACTTTGGCATAACTACGGCAAGCACAAGATTCCAATATATCAACGTCACCTAATGTGCAATTTTTACTTATTTTTCTTAATTTACGTCAAAAGTAGAGGTGGGCGGATCAATCCAAATATCGATATATCGTTACCATTGTTGATATCAGTATTGATCAACACTTTGTGATGAGATCGATACTTTGGTTTCACTTTCACTTTCACTTTTGTATATGTGCTCCTCTCACTCACTTTCCTTTTGAGCACTCTGCTAAATATGTTTTATTTTGCTTAACAAATTCATTAGACTAACAGGGACCAATTTCATATTAATTTACTGTTGCTGACACAGAAAATCTATAAAGCTACTTTCTGTAGACAGAAAATTGATAAGGGCATTTATAGAGGATAAGCAGAATCGATAAAGGCATTGGTATCTGGAATAAGGCTGAACGATTTTAGAAAAAGATCTGATTGAGATTTTTCTGGCAGATTCTTCGATTTCAATTTGACTCGTGATTTTCTTCAAACCAAGCTTTAGTGAAGTTTTCACAAAGTACGGTAACATTTATAAACTTAAAAGAAAATTACATCAAACCATCGAAACATCAAAAGCTTTCACTCTGATGCAAGGATGAAAACTGAAGGTAAGAATTGTTTCTAACTTTTAGATTAAAGGTCAGCGTTTTGAGATTCAATCATTTTTTATTGATTGATTTATTTAGATGAAATGAGGAAATTTTGAGAAATAAAGAAGAAATTCAGAGACAAAAAGTCAATATTTTGAGATAAAAAACAAACAAGCAAATTTTAAGAAATCAATCAAAGGCAACATTTTGACTTTTCTCACAATTTTGATGGGCAAAACCCAGAGTCTAACACCTCCACTGAGTCAGACCTTTAAACACAATTCTTGTTTTATCTAAATCAGACTTTTTAATCCTATTTTTTTTTATAACAACTGAAGAACAAAAAGAGCTTTGCCTCGTAACTTTTTTAAAAATAATGTAGTGCAAAGCATCCTTGTTGTGTTAAGTTAAACAGTATAAATAAAATTCAAAACACTGAAAGAAAATCAAAGTTGAATAAGTTATAATAATAAAAAAAAGATCAATACTTGCCAAAGTGCAGAAAAAAAACCCCACAGGTTTGGCGATCACATGACCACGATGTCTGAAATTGCTATTTCCATCAGAAAACGATAAATTGTTCAGCCCTAATCAATAAGATCTTATCAATGCCCATTCACAACCTTTAAAATTATTGCCTGTATTCCTCAGTTATAAGGAGAAGTTGTGCATCCTTAGCTGTATGTGTCTGTCTGACTCCTGTGCATGTGTACGGTCATGTCTTTACATGTTAATGGGTTTTCCTCTGATGCTACAGCTCAGCAGAGAGAGTCGCAGGCTGTGATGGAGAGAACAGGGAACCATTTGATGTTTGCCAGTTGAAAGAATAAGCCTTACTTTGGGTTGTGCTTTCCGCAGAGGCATGCTGGGATTGAAAGAGCACTTGCCCAGGGCTAAAGGGGATTTTTGGTGGGCGTCACACATCCAATTACCTCGGTAGCATCACAGAAATCCACGGGGGGATGCACACCGTATAAACAGACTGATACACACATACCCCCCGAACGCACACGTGGTGGAGCGCCCANCCTCAGTTATAAGGAGAAGTTGTGCATCCTTAGCTGTATGTGTCTGTCTGACTCCTGTGCATGTGTACGGTCATGTCTTTACATGTTAATGGGTTTTCCTCTGATGCTACAGCTCAGCAGAGAGAGTCGCAGGCTGTGATGGAGAGAACAGGGAACCATTTGATGTTTGCCAGTTGAAAGAATAAGCCTTACTTTGGGTTGTGCTTTCCGCAGAGGCATGCTGGGATTGAAAGAGCACTTGCCCAGGGCTAAAGGGGATTTTTGGTGGGCGTCACACATCCAATTACCTCGGTAGCATCACAGAAATCCACGGGGGGATGCACACCGTATAAACAGACTGATACACACATACCCCCCGAACGCACACGTGGTGGAGCGCCCACGCACACACCGACGTGCAAGACGCCCACTGCAGGAGGCTCTCGCTGCACGGGGGGGGGCAGCCAAATTTCACTCCTGCTTCTGCTGGAGTGCTCGCTGTGGAATTCATGAATATTATCAGCATGTGTTGATATGTGGCTTATGATATAAATATGGATAGCAATATGGAAACAGCACTGAGGTTCCACCTCTTTGGAGAGCATTATTAATGCATTCAGAGAAGCTATTACTGGATTTGCATGGGCTCTTCTGATGAGCCAAGAGGACTTGCACATCCACTAATATGCTGAGGTTTATTGGTGCATTTCAAAGCTGTTTTTGAACTCCTCTGTTCTGCAGAAAAGCTGGGATTTCTGGCTGTTTAATATCCCCACCAACAAACTTTAATAACTACACGAGCCCGCATCTATACGCCGAACACGTACCCGATCCAAATTCAGCCGACCTAAAACACAACACCTTAGATTTAATGATTTCTTACTTTTCTTCTCCTTCCCCTCCTTCTCACACAGGTTAATAACTTTTATATTCCCTCATTCCTTAAAACTGGGGACCTGAAGGCCAATGGGAAATCACACTTCACCAGACATTGCTATAAAATTGATTTTGTGGTACATTTTTAATTATAAAAGATTTGTCATTTCTTTTAATGATGTGACTGAAATGGCTCGGGGCTCAGTTTTCACACTGAAGCTGATTAATGTCAGATTTTTGTGTAGTGTTAAATCACCTGTGCCACTTGAGGGGGAAAGTCACTCGATACACTGACAATATAACAAAATCAATCTAAATAGGTTGGTACTTCCATTAATTCAGGTCAAAGCGTTGGCCAAACTCTCCATCATGGATCGTATGTTCACAGTTGGAATTCAGAGTCGATGAGGGGGATCGGTCAATTCTCATTAATACAGAGCCAAACGGGAGTAAAGTATAGAGGTTATGCATTTATGTCCCTCTAAGTCGGACTGAGTGGCAAAACAAATCTCACTCCACACTATGGGGTGAAGCAGTAAGCAATAATTAAACTCTAAATTGATCTGCATGGGCTACCAAAGACCAAAAACCCTGACATGTGGCCAGAAATTGCATTTACTGACATTACATTTGCTCTTTCAGCCGATATGTGGTTATTACAGTAATTTCAGGTGAGAGAGAGAAAAGAGAGCAGAGTTCGTCCAAGAATAATTAAAAGAAAAAGATCCTTTCAGGTTAAAAAACCTCCAATGAAGTTTCTGCATGACTCTGAGACAAAGGAGCATCTTAGGGAGCAACTTCATGAGAGAAAAGGTAACTTATGATGGAATGAATTTCAGGATAAATGAAGCTCTCTCTGTCCAGTTTTTAGTTGCCTTTATGCGTGGTTTGATGCTTGAATTGTGTAGTGACTCATTTGGAAGGATATACAGAGTCTTATCTGTAAATTATGAACGAATTTCAATGTTGACGATACGTAGTAACCGCTTTAGAACGCGGTAACGTCCCCACCGTGTACTGTAAACCAGAACGTGTGTAAGTTTCAAGTTTTCTTCTTTCTGTGTGAGTGTTATTTGAGGCTGTAACGATCGCTAATCTTTATAAATATTGCATCATTCCATGTTTGTATTGTACAGCAGGCGTGAGCGGCTGACTATCTTTCTCCTTCACTTCCGGTTTACGTTTTTTTTTTTGTCAAGAAGAGGAGAAAAAAAATCCTTCAGTGGCTTTTGTGCAAAGACCTGAAATCCTGGAGGACCCAGTGATGCTGTCAATACCTCATTTTATACCGAAAACAAGAAAAAAATCTCATAAACGTCGAGGAACATATATTTGTTAATATTTCAATTTTCAGCTTATCCTGTAAAATTCACTCACGATTTTTGTTTTAAGTGTTTTTTTCTTCACTAAACCTCTAACATCCAATTCTCTTTTCGTGTTTTCTTCCGTTTAAAGTGTTTTTCTCTCACCTAACATGCAGTAAATTGGAAAGGGCACCAGATATTTAAAGTTTAAAGTGTTGCAGAAAAAATGGGCCTAAACACTGACTCACAGGACATTTTTTGACCGTTTTATGGTCAAGATAAGAAAATAGTCCAAGCAGGCATTTTAGGGCACAGTTGGTAAATATGTACCAGATTTCTACGCCTACTAAGAAAATAAACTCTTCACTTCTTTCTTTTTTTGCTACTTTTGGACAGCTTTTGTCCCTTTGCCCCTGACTATTTTCCAAGTTTTCTTGTGTCTTTCCCAATTTATTTGCCAATTTTTTTCGCTTTTGACCATTTTTTGACACCTTGAACTTAGTTTGAATGCCACTCCTTGCTTTTTTGTCACTTTTCACCATTTGGATTGTTTCTGTTGCAACGGTAGTTTTCAACAATTTGTCTCTTTGTTTTAGCAGGGTTGAGTTACACTGGTGTAGAGCAGAAAAACATCTACTGCAAAAAAACCTATCCGATATTTTGCCACATTTCATGTTGAAGGAATATTGCACTGTCTGTAATTGGACTATTCCGATATAATCAAGTTTGCTATTAATGGCCTCGCCCTAGTGTTAACACAAAGTCTTGTTTTGCCACGGTGTCAACAGGCAAAGGTGAAAAGTTCAGAGAATTGATTTGATATTATGTGTGTTTCGCAGGAATGTAAGAAATGTATGAATAATGTGCAGAATTACTCCAGCCTTTAAAATCCCAACAACTGGCCCATCAGCCTCCAAACAATCAAAGATTGACCCAACACTGACCTGATGTTTCAGGCCGAACCACCAGTTGAGCCTGGAGGACAAAAAACTCCTTGGCTGGTTGAATGTAGCTCCAGGAAAAGTTGCCTCTTAGGAAAAGCTTTGCTACTTATCATAGAGAGCTTTGATAAAAACCCAAGTAGAGGGATATAAACTCTGCTCTGAGATATATCTTAGCAACCAGCTCAGAGTAATCACACCAATGAGGATCAGTGGAGAGGTCAAAGCTTCTTTTCCCTATTATTAAGATGTCTTAACTGCTCAGAGATGATGCTGCTCTTGAGGTACAAAGCCAAAGTAATAATAACACCGCATGCAAGGGTAAAAGCTATGTAAGGGCATGGAGGAATAAAAAGGAGGGAAACGGAGAGAGGCAGAAATAATGAAAAGGGCAGAGGTCAGCCGGAGCCGTGAATGTGGCATTTGACGAGGTCTGCTCAAGGCTTCAGTCATCTCCACATGAAATACATCTTACTGACATGGAAGTACGGCCGAGTTTCTTCCTCTGGGTGCACATGGAAGAACATGTGACATATTGTTGCTTCAGATATGAGAGATTTTCTTCAGTACAGACAAAGGTCGTCATCAGACGCAATTACTTACTGGTTAATTGGGTCATCAAGTACGACTGATACAACAGCTAATGCAAAATGTGGAGCCTGATATCAGTTTTATAACAGTAAAGTAATTATGTGATAATTACAGACACTTTATGAGACTGTAATGTTACTCTGGAGGATAATATAATGATGAATCAATATTTTATCCCACTCTTAGCATTGATCCAGAAATGCTTTTGGTATAATATGTGTTCTCACCCTTTTCTGACATAAACTCCCTCCAATAAATACCCAGAATGCACTACTTTGGCCTCAAATGCATTCTACTTCCAGTAACAATCTTCTCAGTCAACTTCATAGATTACACAGAGAGGTTTATCCACGAAAATGTATATGTTGTTTTTGGTCTTGTAGTACCACCTGTGTGTAGCATTTATTTACCTTTAGGTTAAACACATAGCAAACATTCAAGAACTAAAAAAGGCTAAAAAGAAATTCTTAATACATGGCTATACATAAAGTGCAACAGATGGTAACTGAGGTTTTCAATAATTACACTGATAAGGAAAATTGAAAAAACTAAATGAACATTTAACTATATACTCCTACTTCTATGTTGTTTTTAATGGTTCCACCTCTGCCAATCACAAAAAGAAAAAAAAAACTTTTTTTTTATTCTTCAGAAAATATTTTTCAATAGTTGAACATCGGTCAATCACAAAACTGAAAGAAGACCCAAAATATATTTCTTCAGTTATGATATAAAGAGTTAAAAATAATGAGATAAATATCACAAATTCTGAGGAAAAAAGTCAACATTTCACAATAAAAAGTCAAAATTTAGAGAGAAACAAATTGAAACTTGGGAAAAGAAATTGAAATTTTAAATGAAAAGTCAGACTTGTGCGATGAATTTATAAAATTTCAAGATAAAAATTCAACATTTTGAGATAAAAAGACTTAAATTTGAAATGAAATGTTGATATTCTGAGGGGGGGGGGGGGAATTCAAATTTGAGATTGAAAGTCAAACTTTCGAGGAAAAGAGTCAAGATTATATATGAAAAGTCAGACTTTTGAGAAAAGACATCAACATTTTGAAAAAAGAGGCAATATGTTTAGATAATAAAGTCAACATTCTGGGAGAAAAAAAATCTGACAAAAATGACAATTTTGTTAGATTTGTTTGTACTGCAGTGAAACCCGTGAGATTCACCCATGTACAAGAAAAACATACTGAGGAAAGTTGTTCAAATAACAGACAATATTTATGGAAAAAAAAAATTCCAAGTAGCTTTATGTGTAATGGCGTAAGTACTTGGTATCGGTGAGTACTCAGATGTAAGTACTCGTACACTACTAGTTTTGGAAAAAAGTGGTGTTAGTGTGTCCCTAATTTACATTTTTCCTTTTGAAGACCATGACTGAATGAAAAAACTGTCTTAATCTCAAACAGTTTGATCTTGATCTTCACTAACCCTGGTCTCAGTCTCTACTACGTCCTGGTTCAGGAGATCATGACGACATCACTGTCACTTTGTCACAGTTACTGTCGTCATGATCGCACCGTTCCTCCTTGGGTTTGAATGATCTTCAAACATGATCACTTCATCAAAGCGCTCGCGGCATAACAAGATCTTATCCTAAAAAAATCATTAAGGAGCGGCATCAGATTTCCAAACCATGCCTCATAAAGCACAATCCCACCATGAAACAGCAATTCTGAATTAATCAGCCGTTTCATTCGAGCTGATGCGCAAAGACTTGACTTTGTTAAGCTCTCGTTACTGCAACTGCATCGCTGTAATGATTTCATTTGCCTATTAAAATAAAATCAGGATGATAAAAGTGCCTAGCTCAAGGAAAGAGAAATCTGTGCCATGAATAGTTGATGCCAGCCTTTTGTTGAGGCCAGGGGAAGGTTTGAACCAAATCAAGAGAAAACGTGGGCTGATTCTTCTACGGTTTGTGGCGAGCGAGCGAGGAGCTTTCTCCAAAAAGGAAACACACCTCATGCTGTGGGAACACACACACAGACTGGGTCAGGCGCCAGAATGCATCGCTAATAACTGAAGGTCAGAATATGAGTCTATGATGCACTACACTGAAAAAGTGTTCTCAATAATTGTTAACTCACTCCCTCTGAATTGTTTATTGGCCTGAGTATTGCACACGACTTGCTGCTTCTTGGTTATGATCATTTAAAAACACATCTCTCCAGGTAAGAGGGTGCACAGATTTGCTGCAGCACCTAGAATCTGGCAGAAAATGGGAAATATCAGACAATCAAAACAGTGTGAGAAGCTCCCACATCTGCATTAAATCTTGCTCTGCAATTTCTCCCTCCACTTAGTGAACTCTCAGAGGACGAGAGCTTTGCCTACCCCAAGATAACTCTGCTTGCTTTGCCTTTAGAAGCCATTAACCAGCAGCACACGGCTCGAGGTGATCCCCTTGGGTGCCACAGCCTCTGGGATATGCTGTGTCTGGCGCCGAGATGAAGAGAGCGCAACGCTAAAGAGATTAGCTATTACATTGTGGATTCCTGTTAGAAGAATAAGGTTTTCTGAGACTATTGGAGAGCCAAATAATAGAAGAAAAAAAGGCTCAGCTGTTGTTAAGAGATCCATTCAGAAAGGGTGGGAGGTTCAGTCGGTGTAAGAGCGCACGTAACGACTGCATCACATGTTCTCAGGCACTTTGAGGCACGTTCAGCCTCCGTGATAAGGCTCACTCAGAAGGGCTGATGTGTGATAAATCACGTTGCAAAATTAAAATCTCAGCAAAGTATTGCCCTAGATAGATGAAACGGCACGCACACACATGCACGGAGGAAAAAGAGAGAGTACCCGCACTCACACAAACTGCCTGATCATCTAGGTTAAAAAATTTCACGCTGCCTCTGCAGAGAAAGAGCCCTGCACTCCTTCTGCAGGCGAAGGGGACGGCGAGATTTAAGGAAAAGATGGAGACAAACACAGGATGGAAAAGAGTAACATCGACATCATTGACCAATTCACCATTCGTATGACATCATTAAAGCAAACACAATGATTTCTTTGTCAAACATCAGAATGCGTCACCACATTTCTGTCTCTAAGTTTGTTTTACAGTTTTCTTCACCAACAAAACATAATTAGTGAAAGAATCACTCACAACAACTGGGACGTCCGACCTGTTTGGGGTCATTACGTCACATCCTGACGCCCGTACCCTGAATATTCACTCTCCTTTCCACCAGAGGAATCCAGAGTTCAAACATATCAAAAGTGTTGTTTCATCAAATTATTCCAAGTGGTGAAATTTCTCCTGTAAAGTCTGTTGTTTTGTTCTCATCAATAACAGCAGCCTCACAGTCTTAGAGCATTTTCTCCTCTATGTCAATCTGGTAAAGCTGTGTGTGTTTGTTTTCTAGCTGCAAGACAAAAGTGACCCCATTGTTTCATCCCAGGACAGCTTGTGATAGCCAACAAGCGCTTCCTGCTTGACTGGTGGTCTTGCAAAATAGCTCTATTTGAGGGCTGTCAATCACTTGTACATATAGCAAATCACATTACAATTAACATGAAGCAAGCTGGAGCCATTTAGATCATTGGTGAGACCCATCTATTGTTGCACATCTTCATTCATGTGCAACAAAAGAGGTATAATCTGTGACCGGGAACTACAATTTCAGGCGTTTTGGTGTGCTTCACAAAAGAAAAGGGCAAAGTTGACTGATAAGAGGACACTGAGCACTGAAGAGGCTGGATTTTTTTAGATGAGAGTATGGCGAGTGAGTATAACTCCACCTGGTGTTTGGTTGCCTGAGACTAAAATCTCTCTAACTCCTACAAGGTTTTGCCTAGAAAGCTCAAATTTTCCCCAGATGTAGATGACAAGATTTAGAAGTGATGTCGCACCAAGCATCTTGAAGTTAATGATATTCAAATATGGTTACAAGAAATGAAGAGAAAAGAGGTGTTTCAGCCACATTTATCCTGATGTGGACTTTAGCCACATATAAAGACATGACATTTTCTGAAACTAGAGATTTAAATCTTTCTAATGAGGTGTCACTGATGAATTTTGATCCCGTGGTTCTTCAGTTGTAAGCTTTAAAAACATAGTGTGGGATACAGGCCAGAATTATGTGGGATGTAAAGAGTGAAGGTCAAATCTGGTACAGAGGTTTAGTTATGATGGAAGACGTAAACAGGAAACTCAAATCTGTGGCTTAACCGCCGACAGTTTGAAGCAGGAGACTACAGACGGCGTCATTGTCAACACATTTATTTGTCCACTCTTCTTGCTTGTCAGAGAGGCTTAAGCATTACTCGCTACACAGATAAGTAGGCCCTATCCTGCTGTTGCCTCACAGCAAAGAAACGGTGGTTATTTTTGAGGCTCGCCCCCATGAACCTTCTGGAAACCCCCCCACCCCCAACCCTCCCTCCCTCCCTCTCTCTCTTCATCCACGCAGCAATCTCATCTGCTCTCGTGCACAATCGTGAGGCCGCCGCGAGGAGCTCGCATTTCTGCAATCACTTCACATTTGTTTCAGCGATTGATTTCCTGGCATCTGAGGAGGGGAAGGGAGAGAATGAGCGAGTGGATAGAGGAGGAGCGAGGCAACAGGGAAGTCGGAGGATGTGCAATGCCAGGCTCACATACTATCACCATGACAACAGACATCACTTCACAGGAGCAGCACTTAGGATGCCTGTGTGGGCTGAAGTGACATAGTTGAAGGTTGGCATTAGCCTCTTGCGGGTGCCACAACGTACAAAATCTCTCCGGGGTTGCTTCTGTCGCTTTATTTCCTCCACAGTGATGCTGAAAGGCGCCCTGTTGCCTGTGTCATCGACCTGCAGGTGATTTGTACTTCATGTGTGTGAATGTGGATGCTGCCAGTTTGGGTTAACAAAGACAATTCAATTGGTGAAAAGCGTAGAGTGGTAGACAGGAGTAGATATTCATATTCAATGAGCCCCTTTCATGCTGTGCGTCACTTTGAAGCAGGATAGCATGTATAATTCTCTGTGATTTGAGGTTATGCCAATCATAAAAACGATAACTTGATATGGGAGCTCACCAGAGGCGCTAAAAAGATCCATTCTGGCATCTCACCCTGCGTTCATTAAGAGTAATCTGAAACACTTTCTCAGGTTATATAATTGATGCGTTTCAATGCTAAACTAATGAGTCATCAATGGCTCTTCCTGATCTAATGCATGTATTAATATCTTATATAAACACGTTAAAAAAAAGTTAACCTCTTATGACAACCAAGATAGTTAGCACATTAACTGGGACGTCCGACCTGTTTGGGGTCATTACGTCACATCCTGAAGCCCGTACCCTGAATATTCACTCTCCTTTCCACCAGAGGAATCCAGAGTTCAAACATATCAAAAGTTTTGTTTCATCAAATTATTCCAAGTGGTGAAATTTCTCCTGTAAAGTCCGTTGTTTTTGTCTCATCAATAACAGCAGCCTCACAGTCTTAGAGCATTTTCTCCTCTATGTCAATCTGGTAAAGCTGTATGTGTTTGTTTTCTAGCTCCAAGACGAAAGTGACCCCATTGTTTTCATCCCAGGACAGCTTGTGATGGCCAACAAACCCTCCCTGCTTGACCGGCCAATGACACACACTGTCCTTGCTAATTTGCCCCTATAGAGGGTTGTTTGTTTGCAAAAAGTTCTGTCAATCACATGTTTGATGTAACCAATCCCCTTACTCTTCACTAAAAGTCAGCTGTAGCCACTTAGATCATTGGAAAGATCTATTTATTGTTGTGCATCTGTTTTTACTTCTATGTGCACAACACAGGTTCAAGAATTTTGGTGAATTCTTCCATGAAGAGAGCAAAGTTGACTAAAAAGAGGACACTGAGCACTGAAGAAGCTGGTTTTATTTGGACAGTGAGTTCAACTTTATCTTGTGTTTGGTCACTTGAGACTAAAAACTCTTTATCTCCTACAAGGTTTTACTTTTAAAGTAAAAAAAAATCATCCAGATGTAGATAAAAAGGTGTTAAATTGATGTGGTGAATGTCTAAAATCTGGCCTGAAGCATCATGAAGTTATTGGTTTGCAAAAACTTTTTATAAAAGTTAAAAGGGAAAAAGGTGTTTCAGCTGTGTTTAGTCTGACGTGGACTTCATATTTCAAAAGAGGTGTCACTGATGAATTTTGAACATGGATCTTTAGTTATTATTTTGGAACATAGTTTGGTATAAAGTCCAGGATTGAGTGGGATGTAAGGAGTTAATAAATGATCAAGTTTATTTAAGGTTTTGAAACCTTTTAAATCTTCAATTATAAAAGCAATTTCCTCACCCTGTAAGTCATGCATTCATTAGCATTTAATTCTCCATTTGCTTATAAAGCAGGTAAATGTACATAAGCGTTTTTTTCGACCTCCCTTCGAGCAAAAATGTGTTTGTGGGTTTTCTCTTACTGCATAAAATATAAACCTAGCCAAAGGGATTTGGGTTTTCTCTTATCAGTATCGAGCATGTGCCGCTACATGTCTCGCTTTGCCTCCATATCTCACTTAAATGCAGTGTATAGTATTAAAAAACTGGTCAAAATACATTACACGCAAACAGCCCAACAGCATAATGAAAGCGTGGATTCCTGACGAACTGGCGAGCGAGGACTGAGGCAGTAGAAAAACACTCCCAGAGAGCGGCATTGTAGAAAGACACAGCAAATGTCTAGTGTTAATAAAGAAGGGTTATAAATTAGGAGGAAAATGTAAAACTCAAAGTGGAACACAAAGCAGAGCTCTGATTCAAATGAGGGGATCATGCTTAAGCCTGTGGGCTTTACACTCTATTGTCTTAATTATGATTCTCATTTTTCCTCGCTGAGGCTTTACCCCAGAAATTAAGTCTTGGAGCGACCGCAAACATGGATAGGATTTAAATCTCCAAATATTCATGCTACATAATTTGCACTGATCCAACACAGGGTTGGGTTGTGAATGAGTGTTGAATTTTTATGGAGTTTGTGCCTTTTCTTGCTGTCTGTAAAGCCATTTTATGTGGTACTTTTGCACAAGTATTTTGTGTCTTTTCACAGATGTACTCATCCAAGGAACAGTCTAACATGACAGGATATTGGCAGGACATGTGTGTTCCAGTTATATAAATGTTTTGACAGGAAACATGCTAAAAGTGAAGGATTGGTCAAGTAGAGTTTGGCTGTAGTCATCACTTCAGTAGAAACAGAAACAGAAAACGGTGATGTTGTTGAACGGATATAAAAGTGGAGGAAAAAGTTTGAGGGTCTGTTTGTTTTTGTTTTTGTTTTTTTTTAAGATATTTTTTGGGCTTTTTCTGCCTTTAATCGGATAGGGGAGGACAGTGGATAGAGCAGGAAATGGGGTGAGAGAGTGGGGAATGACATGCGGGAAACAGGCCACAGGCGGGAATCGAACCCGGGCCACCCGCTCGAGGGCAAGCCTCATGGTGCGCGGCCATATCCACTAGGCCATCTGCACCCCAGGGTCTGTTTGTTTAATGAAGCTTGCGTTAGTTCATGCAGGACACGGAAGTCACATGCCCAGCCGAAACCAGCTGACAGGCTGTCGTTCGAGCCACACCTCTCCACTTAACCAATCACAGCTCGCTGTCGACTACAAGGCAGTGTATTTAAACATGTCTACATTCACAACTATTCCTACTACTGCTATGCACCACACTGCTGCATCTCGAAGTTACCTCCTCTTGTTAAGTCTGTACTCATGTATAATATTCAAGTATTATATTCATATATTAAGTATGTGTCTTGTCCCCCAGGGGGGATCTGCTTTGCACTCCCTGGAAAGCTCAAGCAGGCTGCTTGGCTAACCCAGGGAGTACTCTGAAACCAGAGCTGTAACGCCAATAATAACTGTATTCCATTTGGCAATAAATGGTTCAAATCTATGACGAGAGTGTACCTGAATGAATGAATTTTGAATAAAACCCACAAGAGGCTGCAAACAGGATCCTGGTTCAGGGAAAAGCTTCTATAAAAGGTTAAACACAACGCTGTGGGTGTTTTTCTTTTGTCTCTTTTGAGCATTTTTATCAGGTGAACCACAACAAAGAACAATCACATATACTAAATTAATTTCCCCCTTATTCATTACAATTTTTTATCCATTAACCTTTATTTTAATCATTTTTGCTCAAAGGCTATGAGCATCCATCCTAGGGAAATAACACAGCAACATATGGTTCTATAGTTCTACTGTGTCGTAGTTTGGCTGCTTTTCAAGCTCATGTTTTATTCATTTATTTCACTAGAAATGAGAAAATCATGCAATGCTAATTTAGGTGTTATGCCAAAGATCTTTGAGCTCAGATCTATTGACCAGACTGGCTCCTTCAATGAAGATAAGGTTGATGTAATTTACCAAAGTTGACTATTTGTCCGTCAACATGAGGATATTAACACAGTAACTGGAAACAAAAACAGTCCAGATAAAAACCCTGCAGCTTTATAAAGCAATATCAGCAGAGCCAAGGCTGACATTTAAGATTTTAATCTTGTTTTTAATGATCTGGATGATGAATGGCCACTTCATTACAGTGTCAGTAGACAAAAGGGGAAAAACACTGCACTGGTTAAAAGGAGGTACCACCTAGAGCCTGAACAAGACTTCAACAAAAGTGCAAAATCACTTCTGGTTTTAAACAAACCAGGACGAGGGGGCGGGCCCAGTCGTGCACCAGAACAGGACTTAATGAATGAATGAGTACAAGATCATTAGCAGCAGTTTTTCTGTCCTCAACACTGTACAGAGCAGCACAGGTAACGCACAGTTTGGGGATGTGAGCCAGGTAACAAAAAGCTTCTTTAGGCTGCAGCGAGGATTCGGCCTAGAGAGGTAAATTGTGTTCCTGAACTCATCCAAATCCTCACAGTAGAAGCATCACCACTGAGTTTTAAAACAGAAAAAAAGCATCCGTACATGCTTTGAACCAAACACAATAACACAGAATAAGATAATGTGTATCACCTACTGCCAAACTAAAGCCAACTTCATCGTTCAAGAAGGCAAAACTCAGTGACTTCCAACCGTTAAAAAGTGTCGTCCAGTATCACACAAACACACCTCACATGATGATGTGACATATGTCCTCTAAGAGCTAAACAGGAAGTCACATACACACATTTAAAGAGCACAGCAGTAGTGTTACCGGTGCACCTCTGTGTGTAAGAGACGTATGACTCAGCCTGTGATAACAGCTCCGTTTCTCCTCGCTCTCCAGAGTGACAGGAAGTAACCCGATGATGTCACTCTGATGCTTCAGGATTATCTCGGCTTGAACTTCAAGATTACTTAAGATTTACAACTTGGAGCCAGCACTACAAAACAGAATCAAGACGTTTGGATGATGGATGAGAGAGTTTCAGGCAGGAAGAGGTGAAGAAAATCGACTTGATGCATTTTGGTAAATGTAGGAGTCAGATTGGAAAGTTTCGCCCAAATCAAGATATGAAGAAAATTAGTGGACTCTGTCGCCCCCATTTTTAACTGTTAGACAAAGTATATTTTATATACTGACTCTGTTCCTCTTATTTTCCACTACTCAACTACTCAAAACTGAAGGTGAAGATACTGAAGATTCATTCCACTTAAAACGATAGAACATTTAGATGTTAGTTTACATGCATTTAAATAGTCTGATCTCACACTGACAAAGCTCATAGTCCAGTATCTTAAGCTGCATGTTCACACACTGACTTAAAAACATCTGGGACATACAAGGCTGATTCATTGCAGATTCTCCAACTGGACTCAAAAGCCTCTGATTATTCTCGCCTTACTCACCATGTTTTGCTGGGTATAGGCCTAAAAATGGAGGTGGTTTAGGCTCAGAGTAGATAAAACATGTACAGAAGACTTAGTCCCTGGTATCTGAGAGGAAAGTTTTGAATTGCTTTGCCAATCTATTGCACTCAACCTAAACTGTTGTGGTCTCTCCAGTGTGAAATGAAAAGTGGTTTCTCTAAGTGTCTTTTATTACCCCACCCTGGCTTAAATTACATTTTGTAACTAATCTCATGCAGACGCTGAATGGTACCCTGATTGACAGTGAGATGGCGAGGTCTGGGAAATTGTTCCTTTAGGATTCTCAGCTGGGAAATCTTTGGTATGACGCCTGAGGAATGAGAACTGCCTCATGTACTGTATTGCACTGGTGGAGAACCAATTTAATTTAAACTTGAGAGAATTTTACATCTGATTGCCAAGGTTCACCACCCTGAGAAGTGACTGTTTCTGTGTAATTGCTCTGTATCTGAGTATTAAAGAAAAACCGTCAAAGATTAGCCAAAGAACAGGAAGCACCGCAGGAGTGCGTCTGACTTTTAGTTCAAACATTGTCTTGGTCGTGTTTATCAGAGTCAGTCTGGGGACTCGGCCCAAGGAGAACTAACAGTCAGTATGATTGAGTTGGTGCTATATGAAGCTCCACCCAGGGGAACGCTGTAATCCTGGGTCTGCACCTCACACTGCATGGAATTACTCCTGCAGAGCCCAATACTAGAGCTGAACTAGAGCTCGTTTTCTGATCAAAATCACATTTTCAAACATCGTGAACACGCAATCGTCAAAGCTGTGATTGATTTTCTCCTGACTGACCCAGGAACAGTCGTGTCTTGAGTGTAAAACTATTGGGAAAAATCCTTTATCTCCTTGGGATTGTTGATTTTTTTTAATCGCTTATTTAACTTTGGTTTTTTTTTTTATTGTTTAGTATTCTATTCATCTTTCTTAACTTAGCACAACTAAGGATATTTTGGACTACATAACTTTTAAAAGTTAAGAGTCACTAACTAAAAATTTGATTAAAAAGTTTAGAAATAGCAAGAATTTTATTTAAAGGTCAGACTCAATGGAGGTGTTAGAATCAGGGTTTTTAAAAAGTCAACATTTGCCTATTTATCTCAAAATCTCCTTTTTTCCCCCTCAGAATTCTGCATTTAATCTTTTAATTTTGTATTTATGTCTCATAATTTTGACTTAAATTCAAGTTTTTATCTCAAACATTGCCTTTATTTCAAAATGTTGATGTCTAATCTCATGAATTTGACTTTTTAATTGAGACTTTTGTCTTTATCGTAACTCTCTGATGCATGAATTATGAAAGTCAGTGTCAGGATTTTTACCTTGAGTGTTTTTATTTGTCTTAGATTTGTAACGGGACATTCAACATAAAATGGTGTGAGCTTAATGTAGATATGACTTTTTTTTTTTAACTTATTTTCTTTTTTTGGGTTATTTCATTTATAATCTTTTATGCTTTGCGAAACATTTTAACTCTCTTTCATCCATTTTAACACTGAATAATTTATAGTTTCTAAGCTTTTTCACCATCAAATGTTTGTTTATAACATTTTTTACTATATATATATATATATATATCTATGTTTGAAAAAAAAAAAAAAAAAAAAAAAAAACATTTTTTCAGGCCCTAAGAAGAATAAAAATATCCCGACAGAGGCTAATATGAATTTCCACCATATGAACCACTGAATTTAGGAGTAAATAACTTTTTAATAAGCGTCCACTGTAGTGACCACGATGCACCACAGGGTTAAAATTTTGACCTCAAATGTGAAAGTTTAGACTTTTTTCACATGATGTTAAATTATGTTCTTAAAATCTGGGATTTCTTTACCTCAGAATTTTGTCTTTACTTCCACTTTTTAATCTAAAAGTGAGCAATAACTCAGTTTTCATGTTTGCATTAGAGTAAAAGCTTTTGATGTTTCGATGGTTTGATGTAATTTTCTGTCAAGTTTGTGAATGTTACTGTACATTGTGAAAACTTCACTGGAGCTTGATTGAAAAATCGCAACTAGATCTTTTTCTAAAATTGTTCGGCCCTACCGAAAACCCTCCGTTCAGTTCTGATTGAAGCAAATATAGTGTTGAAGTCCATCCGTTGATCAGATCCCCTCAGGGAAACAGCAAAAGAGAGACAGGGAGGGGAAAGACAGGCAGGCAGGGAGACTTCGAGCAGGAGGGAGGAGGAGATAGAGTTATCCGTAGTCTCATTACGGTGGGAAATGTGAGGGTCCCGATCCAAGGGAATGATGAAGGACTCTGTGGAGGAGGCCTCTGAGAACCAACAAAGGCTGCTTTAGTTTCACTGGCAGAATGCATTTGCATAGCTTAGAAGCCAGAGCGTCTGAACCGGGGCTCATGAAAAGAAACCCCAGCAATTGGTTGGACTTCAATGCAAACGAGAGGGAGGGAGAGAAAGAGAGAGAGAGAGAGAGGGAAAGAGAAGTGGGGACTTCTTATTTTTCAGTAGAATAACACAAAATCAGATCAGGAACATCTGCACGACCTATAGATGAAGTCGCTGAGAGACTTTGATGGAAAACGAACACGTGTTACGGCTCCTAGGAGGAGGACTATAAGGTTTCACGGCTCTTTTATCCCCAGTGCAATTCATTTACTTAATTAGCTTTTGCACTTTTCTGCATTTACTTGTATGTCATGGCTAAAATACTCCGTCTGCGTTCTGTCTCCGCTGCATCACGACAAAAAATTAATGAGGATTCATTCAAGTAGGGCTGAGCGATTTTAGAAAAGGATCTAATTGAGATTTTTCAGTCAGATGATGCGATTTCAATCCAATTCACAATTTTCTTCAAGTCCATCTACAGTGAAGTTTTCTCACTGTACAGAAACATTTACAAACCTAACAGAAAATAACATCACACCATCAAAACACCAAAGCTTTTACTCAAATGCAAGGATGAAAACTGAAGGTAAGAGTTGCTTCCTAATGTATTTATTAACAATTTTGAGTTAAAAAGTCAAAATTTTGATATGAAAGTCAAAATTTTAAGATAATAATAATAATAATAATTCATTTTATTTAAAAGGCGCCTTTCAGGTCACCCAAGGACGCCGCACAGAACAGATTTAAAAACACACCCCTATTCAAAATTTAAAAGTTTAAAAGAAATAGAGTTTAAAAACAGTCATAGTGAGTAAGCTTGGCGGAAAAGATGGGTTTTGAGGTGGGATCTGAAAGAAGTTAAAGAGTCGATGTCACCGATATTGGGTGGGAGGGAGTTCCAGAGACGTGGATATTAATTTTAAAATATTAAAATAAAAAATTTGAGATAAAAGTAAATATTGGATTTGAAGGCCAAAACTTTGAGGAATTAGTGTTGAAATTTTGAGATAAAAGGTCCGATATTGAGATAAAAAGATTTTTTCTCTTAAGAGAAATACAAGTTTTTGGCTGAAACAAAAATTTAAGCCATAAAAATACAAAATTGGAGACAAAAAGTCAATATTTCTAGATAATACAGTCAAAACGTTGAGATATATTTGTCAAACTCTGAGATAAAAACTTTGACAAAAGACAAAATTTGAGCTGAAAGTCAAAGTTATTAGATTAAGCGACAAAATTTTGAGATTAATAGTTGCGGTTATCAGACGAAAAGTCAAATTTTAGAAACAAAAAGTCAAAATATTGAGAGATTTAAGTAGAAATTTTGAGTCAGAGGGACGAAAATTTGAGCCAAAAAGTCAGTTATGAGATCAAGAGACAAAATTTTGAGCTAGAAAGGCAAAGTTGTGAGAGAAAAAGTCACTTTTTAAGGTGAAAAGTTTAAGTTGTGAGACAAAAAGATGAAACTTTGAAAATGTTTCAAAATTTAAACATATATGTATATGCATGTAAAATCTTTAAAGTCCTTCGACCAAGGAAAAAAGGATCTTTTCTAACAGTTTTACATCCAAGACGTGTGAAAAACAGCTGACACAACAGAACACTGTGGCGATCACATGATAATGATATCTGGGATTGTGATTTCGATCAGAAAACGATAAATTGTTCAGCTCTACATTCAAGTCGATGGCTATTTTCCAAACATCCTGTAATAGGCAGGATGCAAAAACTTGCGAGATCTGTAATAAACTACAAGTTCCTGGATGTTGGTTGCATGGTTTGTGCTTTTGTATATGTACGGTTTTGTTTGAAAGTTTTGTGTTGTGTATTATTCCTGTATTTTAGACTTTTAATTGGGTTTTATTGTCATCGTCTAACTTGTCTTTTGTGTGTCACTGCTCCAACGCTAATTTCCCTCGGCAGGACAATAAAGTAATTCTGATTCAGGAACATCTGCACGACCTATAGATGAAGTCGCTGAGAGACTTTGTAGAAAACGAACACGTATGACGGCGTCACAAGCACAGGAACATCCCCACGTTATCATGGGGATGGTGTTCGAATGGCTGTAACTGGTCGACGAAAATGAGCACAGGTCGAAGTAACAGAGCAATCTCCTGGAGAGAGGAGAGGCACTTACAGGAGCGAGAAAAGAAGAGAAAAGGAGGATTGGTGGAGAGAAAGTTGATCGGGTGTTGTACTTAGAGTGGTGTCTCTCTTGGCCTGGAGTCATGGAGGGATGACTAGCCTTCATCAATCCTCTTTAATGACTCTGGCAGCACCACTTAACACAGCGGTGTGTGATTTCTTCATTACTACATCAGGAGTCCACCAGCCACGGTGCGTTCGGGTGCACTGGAATTCAAAATAATCAGCCAGTTTCATTTTCCCAAACTGTCCCCATCCATTTGTGCTTTGGTTTGGGACAATTATCAATAAAATCAATTAAAGGCGCCATAAATGAAGATGAACTCAATAACTTTGCTGGACACAATAAATTACTGTGTGCATGCCTGTTGGTTTTCCTCGTTAATGGAAGAGAGTGAAGCCTCTTGTCAGTCATTCAATGTTTTTGTCTCTGTGCCATGGCCTCAGAATTACCATCTTTTAAAGTCTATATTTGCAAAAATGTATGCAACATTGTAAGTCTTAACTTTCTATCACCCATGGTTAGTGATTGCAAAAAATCATAATGACAACAGAAACCTCAAAAATGACCCTGTTAAGAAGTTTACACAACTCTGGTGGTTTTGTCCTGATAAATGCACAAAATTGAACACAAATGTGTTTGAATGTCTACTAAAGGTAACCATCCTCACCTGTGAGCTATTTGCTTTAATCAGTGTGTGTGTATAAAAAATGAACAGGGTCATTTTTGAAGTTTCTGTTGTCATTATGATTTAAAAAGAGTAAACACAGTTCTTTGTTAATAAATGTCTTCACCCAACGTCTAACCATGAGTGAAAGAAAGGTTTTTGTGTTATCATTCATATTTTCTGAGAAAAGGCCAAAAATGTGTTAGTAATGTAATGTTATTGACAGTAATGTCTGATGTTACTGATGTTAAGTTTTTGAACATTAGTGCCCAGTTTGGCGGACAGAAAAACAGTTCTTGTTGTTCATAAGTTGCTTCTTGCTGCACAGTGTTTCTCACTGTTTTCTCTATGGAGGCCCTGCATGGCCAAAACACTGAAACTCTAAAGCCATATGACTGCTAACTTGAAAAACAAGATGTCTGGTTTCCCAAAAACTCCACACTATTCATTGTCAGAGCTTTGGAGTACGACAGCCTATTGATGCCACTTAGAGATTTTTTTTTTTTTTTTTTTTTTTAGGAAAGTGTGAAAGTTTGATTCCAAGCAGAGTCATACTTTGTCGATTTATTTTTATAACACTGTTTCACTGCATAACGGACCAACTTCATCAGGTTATACTTTAGACTTGGGCTCAATATTCAAGAGATACTTGTGGTTTCAGCCAAGTCATTGCAGTTTTACGAGTGTTCAGACACATGACGTAGCCATGTTAATGTCTGTGCATCTTCTTCAATCTTTCCACGATTAGGATGACATACTAAAATTATAAACTAGCCCCTACAACTTAGATCTCGGGACTCACTAGTCTTATTGCGATTTTAAAATTTTCGGGACTTGATCCCCTTATATAATGTTTATCAATTGTATATATTTTGGGTGTTGTATGTAAGGTCTTAGCACCGAAACGTTGCTAATATATTAAGATTATTTGCAAATTTTGACGGTGTGCGGGTGTTTACATTTGAAACCACTGCTGGATACCTGCTCACTGACGCACCTGTCCATAAAATAGATCTGCGAAGTTACCTCCTTTTAGTGTCTGTGCATCTCTCAAACTTGGCGGCTCATGTATCAAAATAACATTCGGGACTTCTGACGATATAAACAAGTAAATTTGCAAGTTTATAAAGTGGCAAATGTGGCACTTTGCATTAAGTTGTGCATTTGCGAGTTTGTACATTTATAGTAAAGTGGCAAATTTGCCAATATATTAACTCCCAAATTCACAATAGCCGCAAATTTGCCACTTCATAAAGTTGTCCATTAAGTTTTGCATTTGTGAGTTCATAAATTAATAATGGTCCCAAATTTGCCACTTTATAAAATTTCAAATTTGTTACTTTATAAATCATAAATTTGCCAACTTGTTAACTTCCAAATGTATGACTTTCTAATTTGCCATTTTATAAACTCTCAAATTTCTTACTTTATAAATTCCAAATTTGCCAATTTATTACCTCCCAATATTACAACTTCATTTAAAAATTACAAATCTTTAATTTGGTCTTGTACCCTGTCATTTTGGAGTTTGTCTTTCTGAAAACCAAAAAAAAAGTGTGTGCTCTCAGTCTGGCTGCAAACTTTTAGATACAGCTAAATTATGTTTGTGAAAATAGATTATTCATATGGTTGTGGTTAAAGCTCTCCCCTATAACTTTTTTTTGTGCAAAATGAAAGTTAATTGCAATTTAAAGGGTGAACTTGCATCATTATGATATAGTATCATTTCATCAGAGGTTAATTTGGTCTCCATATAATGTTGACAATAATATTTTCCTTCTGCAATGATTTGTGGGACAATAAATCATCCAGTAAAATGTGTCATCACAGGCTTATCTGTACTTTGGTTATTTGCAAATGAGAGGTGTTAAAAGTTTTGGAATAGACTCTGGAATCTACTTCTGCAGCTTGACAGGTTGGAAGTCGAGTTTACTGAGGAAATAAAAAAGGATATCCAGAACTTCATGACCTCAGATTTCAAAGATTTTACAAGAGCAAGGATTGCAGCTCTTACCCTCGATAAAACCTCTTGTTAAAATCTCCCACTCAAAAGTTACCGTCACCTTTAAAGTTCTCCTTTTGCAGCCCTTATATTATTCAATCACACACCCACTGCCTTTCACCTGTAGCACGCTCAACTCCATTTCCTTCGCTCTTCCTCCTTCACGTGTCATAACCTCTGCTGAATACAACAGGAAAGGCGGCACAACAGGCATGCTAATGTTTTGCCACCATCAATAATGAATGTTGACTTTTGAACCCTGTCAATAGATTTCCATTCAGAGCAGCTCCCCGGAGTGGAACATGCTTTAAACATGAGGAACAAAAAAAAAAAAAAAAGGCAGATTCAAAAGGAATGTGATCTTGGCAGTTTGAGTCCATAAGCTTTTCTCTATGTATGGAAACACTGTGGAAAGCAAACGACATAGAAATGTAGCAGAGATACTGTGAAATAGGTGGAAAAACTGGAGGGATGTGACTACGCTTGAGGGAATAATCTCTCTGCACAGCACACGAGCGCAAACATTGACAGTTAAATGCTCAAACAATTCCATCTGCTGCATCTGCCTCTCTTCTGCTGCTGCTATACTGTTTCTACTTCTGCTATATGGCAACTCTGCATCGAGCATTATGGGATACGAGTCCCACTAATGAGCTTGCATCTTTGACTACATGTACAGTATGTACGCTGCGGCGTGGACAGCGAGAAGAATCGGCAGCTTTTGATCTGACGTTCATGTGATCAGTTTTGATGCTCTGCTGAATAAATCTTGGAGATGCTGATTTACTGGATGAAGAGACTGACAATCACATCTTAAGACATCAATATTTGATGAGTGGTTGTGCCCTGGAGCTAGAAGCGTAGCCGAACATTACAAACAAACCAGCGGATGAAATTGCACGCTGCTTCCGAGTGTTAAGAGATTTAAAGATCAGATGATGTTAAAATATCCCTGCAACAGGTGTTTGAGGCAGATCTATGGGAACTCTGCATATATACGAGCAGCCATGCAGCAGCAGCAGCAGCAGCAGCGGCGGCCTTGACATCTGCTGTGATTTATTATCCCGTTCACCTCCTCCTTCTATAGCAAAAAGGGAATAGATAAAACCCTAGTGCATCATTGGTCAGGTGCAGTAGCATGACATGCTCACAGTAACCTTTCATCACTACATCATCCCTGCACACACACACACAGATACACACTATGATCTTTTTTTTAGTGCTTGGTAACAACCCTCTACCACCATGCACATCTCAACTTGACCTCACGTTCTCCCAAAGCTTTGGCTACAGCCGACAGGTCAGGGCCCGAGCATCTCAAGGTTCCCTTCGATGTCCGAGTGTTAGTGCACACAAATCATTATTTCTTCCCCCCACGCTGCTGCTGCTGCTGCTGCTGCTGCTGCGGGGATGACGACTCATACGAGACATCATCTATGCCACTGGTTGCACAAGCAGACAGGGGGAAAGACAGGAATGTGTGCTTGTCATTTGTAAGAGAGTGTGTGTGTGTGTGTGTGTGTAAGGGAGGGAGAGACAGAGTGGCTCAGACAGAAATAAGGAAGAGGCAGGCGCCAGATGATGGTTAATAATGTCTCTGCATACCAAATGCCACAGCTTCAACAGATTACAGTCCTGATGACATTTAAAGCTACATGTGGACTAATGTTAGACAAATGCTACGTCGACCTTTCTAATGGGGATAAAGAAATAACACGTATGCAAGATGTGGAAATCCAGCAGCTTGTGGTGTAATAACCTATGAAAGACTAAATTTAGCCTCCTCCTCATAGACTGTGATGCCTGATGGATTGGATGAGAAAAGAGAGCCGTGCATGATTGGCTGCACATGTGATTTGCAGTATAACCTCAGGGTCGCTGGAAACATTTGGAGCCCCCCTTTACTCCAACATGGCATCAGACATGGATCACCACCTTTACATGGATTAATGCATGCCTTTTGTGTTTGTGTGTGTTTGTTTTGGGGTAAGAAGTAATCATTCAGAAAGCCTGTTTACAAGGTCATGATCACACAGGATACACATTTATAGCACACAACTCACCGTACACTCCCTGGCAACGGATGCCCTCCACGATGAGCGCCAGCAGCCCCCAAACACAGATAATTAGATCCATCCTCTCACGTTAATCTCTGCATATCCAGCGCTCAATGGTGAGAAGTCCTTTCCGGGGCGGTGCAATGAGGTGCAAAGAGACAGCACTGATCCAAATCAACACGATTAATTCATCAGTGTAATGGTATTTATGGTGATGTGAAGGGAAGGGAAGGGGAAACGCGCTCAGGTTGTGGTGGTTGTGGTGCCCGCTGCAAAAAGCGCGGAGGATGCGGGGAGTGGGCTGCAGAGAGCCCCGGCCTTACAGCGAGCAGAAACCTCTCCTCAAGCTCCAGGTGGGTGTCCTCCTTAACTTTAACGAAGCCCCCTGAGGTGCCAAACAGACTGGGCACCCTGGTATTGTCGATTACAGGCAGATGGAGCCTCGGTACCTGCGTGCATAGCTCCTTAAATCCAGCTGTGGTCACAGGGTTTGCGCTGTGGATGCAGCTCCTGCTCCTGCTGCGTTGACTTCCTGCTTCTGAACGAAGCCATCACCACAAAAAAAAAAAAAAAAAAAAAAAAAAACACCCAAGAAATCCCCCTTTTTTTTTTTTTTGTTTGCTGGGGAGTGGGTTGTTGTGGAGGCTGGTGCGCTCACACAGTCACATCACGACTGCACCGCGACGCCGCGCGCCCCGACGCATCTCCTAGCGGCGAGAAGAGAACAGAGGGGAGGGTCCAGCGTCGGATGGTTCCCTCACAGCTCCTCGGTGTTGTCTCAACGTTACGAGGGCACTTTTTGGAGTGAATTCACGCTGCTGTGGGAGCCGGATGTGCCTCACCGTGGCGCCAGTTGAGCATCAAGTCACGTTGCGCAATACGTGCAACGGAAAAAAGCGAGTGGCACCGCAAAACCGGTCTGTGGCTACGTCAAGAGGTGCGTGGCTTCCAGCGCTCATCTGTATGGGAGGCTTCGCTCAGCGTCAGGAAAGAAAGGCATGAGAGTCGCAGCTGCTGGATGCTGAGAGAGAGAGAGGAGGAGGAGGAGGAGGAGGAGAGAGAGTGGAGGAGAGAGAGAGAGAGATGGCACCATTGGAATTCAGGAGATCGAGCTTTGACAGACCTTTGCAATCAACACCAAACACACAGTCTCTCCTCCTGTCTGCTCGCGTTGCAGCGTGGCTCCTTTATCAGACAGACAGGATGAGCTGCTGTCTGTCATGTAACATTCATCTGCTACATCACATTTCTTTGGCTTGGAAACAGGGAGATGTCTGTGTTAGTCAAACCCAGCAAACCAACACTGCTGCCAAGGCCTAACCTTTTTTTTGCAACTTTTTCTCAAAAACACAGCCCTGAATTTTAATCCTGGTTCCCAAATAGGGTCCACATTCATCCTTATTCAGCTTATTATGAAAATCATGATGTCTAATCCGCCCATGTGCTTCACATTCAAACTTTGCTTCATTGTGTTTCTCCTGTCAGTACTAAAAAGATCCTCAAGTTGGACTGAAGTAGTTTCCTAGCAACAAAATTGAACTTTAAAATGGTTTTAGTTACATATTCCCCTGTAAAAAAATAAATAAAATAAGGGGTGTAATTTTGTGCAAATGAGCCAGAATGTCATTGAATATTTCCATTAATGTCATAAAGTGTTATTATTTAACTTCACCATGCAAACTTTTTGCAAAACTACCTAATGTTAATTAAATCTTTGGACGACTCACTACTCCAGTGGTTCCCAAAGAAGGGGTCGGGACCCTTTGGGGGGGTCGCGAGACATTGATAGGGGGTCATGGAATGTGTTCCAAAATCGAAAACTATGAACAATTCATGAACATTTTATCCATTATTGTGAGAATAAAAGCAAAAATTGGGGTGAAAGATAATATAAAATTATGCAAACAGAAAATGTTTTATCTGTTTTTCACATTTCTTTGTTCAAGTTTGATGCCGTGAATTCAGCAAAGTGCACATTAGTCGGTAAATTTTCTATCAATCAGTTAAATTAAGTATCCTCAGGGAGGGTTTTGTTGGTTTTTGTCTGTTTTTGGATTGTCCCATTAGTGTTGTACCACAGCAGGGGGTCAACAGTCCCTAACGCTGCTATTTTGGGGGTCACAGGCGGAAAAGTTTGGGAACCCCTGCACTACTGCACTATTATCATATTCTTTCAGCCTGTAAATATCAGTCTTGTCTATTTGTTATTTGTTTTATTTATAGTTATTGATCATTTATATCAACCTATATGTAACTACTATTATCATCATTATTATAATTTTCTTTTTTCTCTCCTTTACGCTTTAATATTACCTTGTATAAGAGAGCAAAGTTTACCAAAACAAATTCCTTATGATTGGGGTTTGTAGTTCTGTTTTTAAGGAATAAGTTGGTTTTATTTGAGGTTATTTAGTTTTCTATTTTGTGTAAGTTTGTGATTTTTACTCTGATTATTGTATGTATGCATATGTATATATGTGTTCATATATGATTCTATATATTTGTAGTATTTATGTTTTATTTTGGCTCTGTATCCATCGCAATTGTGTGAAGGTATGTGAGTTTTGAATCCTTCTCTCTGTTTTCACGGTGTGCACATGCTTTTTCATACTTTCTTCTTGAAACATACAAGAAAATAAAAATTATATTAAAAGTTATGGTGCCAGCTGTTTTTGACCTAATTTTTATTAGATTTTTTTTCTTCAGTTCAATGAAGTCTCCCCCTTTTTTTTTTAGCTGTATGCTACGGTGGCTGGTAGGTGTCAGAAAGTTTGCAAAAAGTCACAACTCAACTGAAAAATAAGTAAGATAAGTAACAACCAATGCCTGGTACCAATCAGATTCAGCTCTATGTGGTACGTTTGTACATGTCTATGTGGTAATAAATGTCAATTTGTGTCATAATAACATTCAACTGTTTGTACTGTAACATGACAGTTGTCTCCTAAATGTCTTTAACATGAAAACCCTCAACCAAAATTAACTAGAAAGCTATAAATTTATCACAACTTCACTGTTTTTTCATCATACTGTACAAATTAAAACACAGTTCCACTTTAATGAGTCTGTTTGTAGTTATGTTACACTCTTGTGTTTTCTGTATCTCTGTGTTTTGGTTGGTTGGTTGGTATTTCTTGTTTTTTTTTTTACCTTGTGTCGTGTCTTCCCTTTTTTCAGGTTTCCTATTTCATCTGACTTTTTCCTCTTGTGTTTCCCGCGTGTTTCACTTGATACTTGCTCCTTGTGATGAGAAACTGAACTGAGGACAGAGACTTAATCAACAGGAGACTAATCAACACAGGTGTGTGAGCAGACACAGGTGAAACACATGAGGGGCAATTAAACAGGAGGGATATAAACATTATATGTGGGTGTGATTAACAATATAGGCTTGTTTTGAAAAACATGACATATGACTGCAATATTTGCCGTCACTCAAATGAAAGCAGCAGGTTTCTCAGTCAGATCAACTTCTCCTCAAAACTGTAAAATCATGACGGCTAATTCCTCAAGCCTTGGGTGGTGATTTTACTTTCACTTAGCTCTTTAAAATTGTGAAAAATAAGCATATTTAAAAGGACAACCACTACATCTGAGAGGCTTCATCTCTTCAGACAGCTGGAGAATCAGCTGGAGGAGTGACTACTGCAGTTACAGTGAGTGTGATGGCGCCCTCTACAGGATCCATGTAATGAATCTATTAAAATCCACTCACTGGGGGTTGCACCCAGTTTGTGACCAGGCTCTTATTTTGATCGCATGAGCTTATTGTTGAAATGAAAATGACATCATGAGTGTTTGATTGAGATTCAGCCGACGAGTCAATATCTGATCCTGAGATACGGACCTCAGAATAAGACCGAGGAGTAAAATGGATTTGGAGGAGTTAATATTTTATATATGCTATTCTAAATTTAATTTTAAGGATCTAAATGATTAATCTTTTATACTGTCATTAGTACAGTACCCTTGAAGGAAAGAGTGCTGCAGTGAAGATAGAAACTGTAATATTTAACATGTCTTAGATCTCATTTTCTGCATATAACTGGCGTCACTTTATCTCAAGGTGTGTGAAGTTGAGAGCTCTGCAGATATATCATCTCTGTAGCTCGGGATGTTTAACTATCTGTCTCATCAGTCTCTCCGTGTGGGAGTGTATGAGTCAGTTTGAGCAGGAAAAACTGGTCTTTCTATACAGAGACAAATAATGGAAAGCTACATTTGACAAGTTATTTAATACCATCGGACCACTTGAACTTCTTTTGGAACAACAAAGTGCCTGAGGCTATAGAAGCTGTGGAGATTGTGTTGTCTTTTTTATTATGTGAAAATCTTGGTAGAATAGGATTCTTACCGACTTTGGCTCCCTGACAAGGTGAAAAAGAATCAATACTTGTGTAAACATTAGGCTGTCAGCTGGGGGAAAGTTTAGCAGTTAGGAAATGAGTATTAGTCAGTCAAGTGTTCTGATTATTATTACGGTAATATGATTTTCTTATGGATTGTAAAGAGAAGTCGAGTCTTAATATGCATGAACCACTATTTGTACACACCGGATGAAAATCTTAATTTTGCACCAATTCATATTTAGCACTGTTGGACTTCAAAAATGTGCTACATAGAGTTTCAAAATGCAAAAAGAGGAAATGGGGGAAAGACAAAAAAAAAAACCTGAGTAAACATTTAAAAAAAAACAACAATTAAAGTGAAATATTTTGTTCATCAGCTGATCAAAAGTTTAAGACCACAGCCTTTAAAAGATAAAATCTGCACAAAAATGCGGATTCAACGTTATTTTGACCTCCTGATGGCAAAGTGTTAAATCTTTCTCTCTCTGAACGTGGTCGGATTGTTGACCTGCATAATCAAGGCGTCTCACAACGAAACGCCATCGCTGCCGAGGTTGGACACAGTAAGACGGACATTTTTAATTTCTTGAAAGATCCTGAGGGTTATGGAACAAGAAAGTCAAATGGTTTGGTTGTTCGTCAAGACAGAGGATGATCCTCAACCAAATTAAGGTCCAATAACCATCAGACGGCATCTGAGAGAGACGAGCTTTAAAAACAAAAACCTCTTCAAAGGCCTCGTCTCCTTCCACAAAACTGCCCATTTGGACCTGGACAGAGAGCATCATGGGACATTGAAAGGTGGAAGAAAGTTTGGTTCTTTGGGGAGAAAAAATTGAACCTTGATGGTCCTGATGGCGTCCAACGTTACTGTCATAACCATAGACTGTATATAGAATGGACAGCGTGGCTCCGCCTGTCACCGTTCTACGATTTTGAAGCCAAAAAAAACAGTTTCTCGAGCCGCCATTGTGCAGCCAGAGTCTGCGCTGTAGAGAATTTCTGGTGGAGCCAAGTAAAAAAAGAGAATTAAAAATATTTATTCCTTCGCCTTTCGAAGGTTTAAGGTGGAGTCTCCTTTTGGCTCTTTCCCGAAGTTTCTTATATCCCCGATAAAAACTACTCACGAACGGCAGCTGTCAACTATCGTAAAACGAAACTCATAACTCTGTTTTTAACGTCCAATAACTAATGAGAAACTAACTTCTCAGTAAAAAAAAGACTTGCACACAATGCAGCCAAATTACACCGCCTTAACGTAAAGATGAGAGAAACGTTTCGACCAGGTATCGTATTTTTTTAAAGTTTTCCCGGCTCATATCCAGAATACATGGGGAGGCGGGGCTTATGACCTATACTGCAGCCAGACACCAGGGGGCGGGGCATCTGCTGGAAGCTTCAGTTTGAGCCGAATGTCGTTACGTCCACTGATTATACAGTCTATGGTCATGACAAGGAGATCCCACTGAGATGATCTGCTTTTTCCTTTAATGGAACAATGGAGGCGACGGTTGTTCAGGGGGCGTCCTTCATGACTGGGGGCCCCGGTCTGTGTGTTAATGACTGGGTTTTCCAACAGGACAACGCTGCAGAGGAATAAGCTCATGCTTTTGGATCATCCTGAATGTTCCCTTGATTAATCACATTGAGAACATTATGGGATGGATGGAAAGAAGTTTACAAAAATGGACATAAGTTCCAGACAGTGGACGCCAAACATGAAGCCACTTGGAGCAGGAAAACACTCACATTGAGCGTGCAGAAACTCCTGCTCTCAGCTTTTTTTCTCTCTCTCCTGTTTTCCTGGTGGAGTTTGAGAAACCGTCTCTATTAGTGATGTCCAAAGCTTCTTTTGTGCACTGACATTGCAGGGAGTTTAATAATGAAGCCGGGTGTGATTACTGAGTCTGTATGCGGCGTCATTCGTGGGCCATAAATATAATATACCCCTTCTACTATTGTACTTTGAGCTGTGTGACATTTCACTAAATGCATTCAGTCGTACAGTCCACGAGGTGTTAGAGATGCAATGAAACAAGACAATTTGGCATTTGGGAAACCTCTCTGGGCTTTATTGTCAAACTCAGCAGACCTAAATGATGCTACAGTAAAAATATAAAGCCAGGATCAGCCAGAGAGGACTGCATGTATCTTTGCATTTTTATTCGCAAGAGGGTTATGGCACCAGTGTATCAAAAGGAACAACATGTGCTTTGTTTTTCCAATATGCAGCCTTGAAGGTATAAAGTAGCAGTTAGCCACCTGTGGAAATAGTGCCAATGATAGATGTAGCTAAAAGCTTGATGCTTTTTTCTTTCTAAAGATATTTAAATTATCTGCATCAGTTTTCAATAGCAGCATCTAAAAGCGTATGATTGCTTTAAATGTCTCTGTGATGAACTGAGCGAGACTTATCCCGGGGGGAATTACGAGACAGAGAAAACACAGACGTTAGAATTCAAAGAATTTTAATGCCGCTATTACCTTTCATCTGTACAACCTTACAGCACACATTCACAACATTCAGGGGGATATACAGTGATACAAGAATGAATATTTACAATCACATTTAAATATTTAACATGTCTGATTACATGCATTTATGCACATTGCATTAAGAGACACAGCCAGGCATCCTCCACCATGTGCCAGTGTTGACAAATGTTTCACCTAGAAAATAGGTCACCTCGGAGCTGGCAGACATATTTCAGAAGGGGTGAAATGTAAAAGTGGGCAGATGATTTAGTTTCAGTGTGTCATGATTCGTTTACAGAGCAGTAATGCCTCCACACGGCTTATCTGAGTCCAGCTGGAGGAAAAGAAGTGGTGGATACAACAGGAGTGCTTTTGACACCTTTCCTTACTGCAGTTTAGGAACATAAAATTCCTCCTGCACGACCCATTATGCTGAAAAATGTCAGCACTTTTCCTCTTGATTATCAAATACAGCATCTAATAATTCTCTTTTACGTCAATAGGATTTAGACGGCATCCGTTTTAATGCAGAATGGTTTTAGAAAAAGATACTTCAGATACCTCAATTTCAATTTGATTCACAATTTTCATCAAATCGATCTACAGTAAAGTTTTCACAATATACAGAAACATTTACAAACCTGACAGAAAATTACATCAAACCATCGGAACATCAAAGCTTTTACTCTAATGCGAAGATGAAAACTGAAGGTAAGAATTGTTTCCACGCGTATTTATTAACAATAATGAGTTTAAAAGTCAAAATTTTGATAGAATAGACCAAATTTTAAGATGTTAAAATTAAAATTTTGAAAGAAAAGTTAAAACTTGATTTAATAGTAAAAACTTTGAGGAATTGGTGTCGAAATATTGAGACACAAGATCAGATATTGAGATAAAAATGTATTTTCTTTTAAGAGAATGTCAAGTTTCTAGCTGAAAGAAAAACTTAAGCCAAAAAATTCAAATTGGAGACAAAAAGTCAATATTTCAAAATAATACAGTCAAAACGTTGAGATATATTCGACGACAAAACTTTGACGAAAGACAAGTTATCAGATTAAGAGACGAAATTTTGAGATAAATAGGCAATTAGGAGACAAAAAGTCAAATTTTAGAAACAAAAAGTCAAAATATTGACCGATTTAAGTCGAAATTATGAGTCAGAGGGACGAACATTTGAGCCAAAAAGTCAGTTATGAGATTAAGAGACAAAATCATGAGCTAGAAAGGCGAAGTTGTGAGAGAAAAAGTCATTTTTTAAAGTGAAAAGTTGAAGTTGTGAGATAAAAAGATGAAATTTTGAAAAAAAAAGTTTCAAAATTAGAACATATATATATATGCATGTAAAATCTTTAAAGTCCTCCCCCAAGGAAAAAAGGATCACAGCATTGGCGATCACATGATCACGATATCTGGAATTGTGATTTCGATCAGAAAACGATAAATTGTTCAGCTTTATATAGGGATTCCAATTTGATTCACTATTTTCTTTAAATCAAACTTTAGTGAAGTTTTCACAATGTACAGCAACATTTACAAACCATTGAAACATCAAAAGCTACGACTCTAATGTGAGGATGAAAATAAAAACTGAAGGTAAGAATTGTTTCCGACTTTGAGATAAAAGGTGAATATTTTAATATGAAAAGTGGGAATTTTGAGAAATAAAGACACAATTCTGAGACAAAAAGTCAATAACTTCCAGAGTTTAAGAAATCAATTTAACATTATGTGAAAAAAGTCCAAATTTTCAGACGACAAAAGTCTAAGATAAAAAGTCTATGTTTTGAAATAAAGGCAGTGTTTGAGATAAAAAGTTGAAATGTTGATATAAAAAGACAAAACTCTAAGATTTGATCCAAAATTATAGCATAAAAGGCAAAAAAAAAAAAAAACAATTAAGAAGAAGACTTTTAGATTAAAAGTTGAATTGTGACTTTTCTCAAAACCCTGAGTTTAACACCTATTCTTGTTATTTCTAAACTGGACTTTTTAAATTGTATTTTTGGTTATAAAAACTGAAGAACAGAAAGAGCTATCTTTGACTCTTAACTTTTAAAAAAATTTAGTGCAAAATATTCTTAATTGTGTCAAGTTAATTAAATATAATACAAAACAATTTAAAACAAAATTCAACAAACACAAGGAAAAAAGGATTTTTCCCAACAGTCTCACACTCAAGACGTGTCTGTGTGTGTGTGTGTGTGTGTGTGTGTGTGTGTGTGTGTGTGTGTGTGTGTGTGTGTGTGTGAAACAGCTGACACAACAGATCCTGGGTCAGTCAGGAGCAAAAAAAATAAAATCACAGCTTTAGCGATCACATGATCAGGATGTTTGAAAAACTGAAGAGCTTACCGCAGCTAGTTCTGTTGTTGTTTTCTGTGAAGGGAAACTCATCTCCAGGCCGCTCTTTAGCATGGACAAGTGTGAGATAGCTCAGAAAAAGACAGGCTCAAGTCTAAAAAGAAAACAGAAGGCAGTTTTGACAGGCATGACGCACGTTACTATTCTACAAATGCTCTCTCAGACACTAACGTTTTCCCTGGGTAGCTGCACTTTGACACGCTCAGTATTCACGGCAGCAAGGAGCCTGTCGGCAGTATTTACACACATAACTGGGGTGAAAGGAGGTAGATTTCACAATGAGGTGCAGCGGTTCATGGCAGCCAGTACCAAGATGCCGTCAGAATCCAAAAACCGAAGCCCTTTGTGCTTTGTCCCTGGTGAGACATCAGGTCTGGTCCATGGAGTTTCAATTGTCATTGAATTCATTGAAGTGGCGTAAAGTCACCCCTATATTTGAAGCTTTATAAAACTTGTCACCACTATGTCAAAAGTGTCAAACTCGCAGCTATACCCTCAACACATCACCCATCGCAAAAGATTTTTCGTGCACAACAGGACCTCTACAGACACACTCCAGCGGTGCAATCTGATTAAATTATCCACAGATCAATGTATTCCCTTGTCCATACTGTCATTAAGAAGAGCTGTCCATTTTTAACACAAGAGAACTTCCCATTAGCCTATTGATCACCTGCACTCCCAAGTGATTCCCTCCAACTCAGATTGATTCTGTCAGGGCTGTTTTGGTGAGGCAGCACAGCATTAACATAGCATGCTAATTAAGCTGCATGAACTGAGCCTACTTAGCTTATTAAACAGACCTGTACTTAATGTCAACTGCCATTGGTTTCATCTTGAAACTTAATGAAGCTGCACCATGCATCTCAATAAATTCTAATATGGTGGGAAAGTCCAATTGTTTAGGAAGTAGTGAACTCATTTATTGACTCAGTGCACAAGTCAAACTATTTCAACCCTTTATTTTCCTTTGGATTATGATGATTAGGGCTCCACTTAACACAACATTTCACTTAAAACACAAAAAATGAAAATGAAAAAAAATCAGTGTTTACCATAGACTGTATAAAACATGGACGTAGTCTCCGTGACGTCACCCGTCTGTTACTGCACCTCCGTCACGTGATCTGAGCTGTGGCTCTGATTGGGTAAGCTCTCGATCCTAATATCTTCCAAACAGCCGAGTTAGAAAAAAATTCACCCCCCTCACAGTGTGTGCCGTGAGTGAAATTAGCGATCCAGACGGGAGACAGAGTTTGTACCAGGCTTTAAATACGATAATTTCGGCTCTGAAAACACCCTTTTTCCCCGTCCACATGTACAAGACTTCCTGTGCTTCTGGAGCCAGCCTCAAGCGGTCACTGGAGGAACAGCAGCTTTTTTTAGCACTTCCGTGTTGTCTCATTTTTTTCAGACCGGAGGTTGCCGCTTGGTGTTTACACGCTGGGGGACTAAAAACGCTGTAGTATGCATGCCAGGCCTGTAGTTGGCGATACAACTGTGGGGACCGTCTGCACAACCAGCCATTCTCAACCTTTTTGAGTCATGACCATAGACTGTATAATGAGTGGACGTAACAACGTTCGGCTCAAACTGAAGCCTCCAGCAGATGCCCCGCCCCCTGGTGTCTGGCTGCAGTATAGGTCATAAGCCCCGCCTCCCCATGTATTCCAGATATGAGCCGGGAAAACTTTAAAAAATTACGATACCTCATAGAAACGTTTCTCTCATCTTTACTCTAAGGTAGTGTGACGATGTCATCTGGCTGCATGGTGTTCAGGTGCTTTTTTTCTGAGAAGTTAGTTTCTCATTAGTTATTGGACGTTAAAAACCGTGATATAAGTTTCGTTTTACGATAGTTGACAGCTGCCGTTCGTGAGTAGTTTTAACCGGGGATATAAGAAACTTCGGGAAAGAGCCAAAAGGAGACTAAACCTTCTGAAGAAGAAGAAATGAATATTTTTATTTCTCTTTTTTACTTGGCTCCACCAGAAATTCTCTACTGCGCAGACTCTGGCTGCACAACGGCGGCTAGAGAAACAGGTTTTTTGGCTTCAAAAATGTAGAACGGTGACAGGTGGAAGCACGCTGTCCATTCTATATACAGTCAATGGTCATGACTCCAAATTTAACATGCACTGGTATCTTGGACCCCCAGATACAAAAATCAACACAAACCAATTAAAATCTTAACAAAAAAGTGGGAAGAAAAACAGCCCATGGTTTATTTTGAACATTTTATTCCTGAACGTGAAAAAGAACAAGCCAACATTTTTGTCTTCTCATTTTTGTGTAAGGAGTTTTTTGGAGCCTTTATAAATCTTATCAGGCAGAAATACTGTACGTTCAGTTTGCAAGTCAAAATAAATTTGCCAATGGAGTAAGAAAAAATGTCTCATCAAGTTCCTTGAAATGCAAATGTCTTAATACAACAAGTTTTTTTCTCATTCCATTTTTAAAAATTGTTACAAGCAATTCAGACCTAATTTTTTTTTGTCTCTTAAGAACTTGAAATAAGACATTTTTCTGGATTGGTCAGTTGAATGTGGCTCATATAAAGAATAAAAAGGCATTTTTTCTTAAAAATAAGACACAAACATTTGCTCAGATTTCAGTTTTTGCAGTGCAAAATCTGAACGACTTCATGAACCATCGCTCATTGAACCCATTCAAGAAAAACAATACAGTTCAGGTGACAGAAACTTAGCTGATACGACAAACTTTGGAACAGTAATGAAGCAGAAAACAACTTAAACAACCCTGCCTGAAATTTTGTAGTTAAATAGTAGAATTTTCCCAAAATGACTATTTGTACCGTGTATCGTAGTATAATTACACTCCAATAAAATACGACTTTGGAAATGATTTCACCGCCCACTTGCTATACCTTTGTGGCCCACTTGGGGGACCACGGCCCACAGGTTGGGGATCGCTGTTCTAGATGATATGATGATATGAGATCTTTCTGTCTCTGAAGTGTATCCCCAGTGCTGCGTTAATCACAAATGCCATGAACCAACTGAGTACAAACAGCTTCCCCATTGAAATCTCTTTGACTTCACAGTGATTCCTGGTTTAGTATGCAGCTCTACCTGTCTCAGAGACTGTAATTATCTCTCTGTAAAGAAGGTAAAGTGAGGCCCATGTTGGCCTCTTTGTCCTTGGCTGCACCGGGGCAGAAAAGGGGAAAATAAATCCCCAGAACAGAACTCACTCTGGGTACATTCGTTACAGAGTACACATTGCACTCGACAGACAGTAAATTACATTACTAACTCCAGGTAAAGAGTGACAGAGAGGAAATCCCTCTTTAAAGGTAAACTTCAAGTATGGGTTAGCCAGGGTGACCATATTCTAGAAACCACAAAAATACCAAAAATCCTTGAAGATGAAAAAGTTACTTCAGAAACCATACATAAATTCAAAATACAGCCATCTTGGAAAATGGCTGTCATCTTGGAATTTTAAATGTCTAACGTTTTTCCTCGAAAAAAGTGTCCCTTGGAGAATTTTTGTGCCAAATTTCACACATGCGTCACCATTTGAACAACAGAAATGATGAACATGAAATCATTTCATTTAAAAATTCAAATGATGAATGTTTGCTGGAAATGGCTGTTATCTTGAAATTTTGAGTGTCTGACGTAGTTTTTTCTAAAGTGTCCCTAGGAAATATTTGTGCCAAATGTCACGCTTGCATCACCATTTGAACGATTTTTTCACTTATCTGCTGCACGATTGAAATTCTTTGTGGTCGTTGAGGATGAGGGTCTTTATTTTCTCAGATAGTAAAACTACGTTCTTCTCGGCAAAAAGCCTCCAGTTCCTGCAAATTTTTGAGCTGTCTTGCATGAACTGCAGGTTTGAGGTCTATTATCAAGGTCAGGAGACTGAGATGGCCACTCCAGAACCTTCACCTTATTCTGCTGTAGCCAATGGCAGGTCCACTTGGCCTTGCGTTTTGGATCATTGTCATGTTGAAACGTCCAAGTACGTCTCATGTGCACTGCAAAAACTGAAATCTAAGCAAGTCATTTTGTCTTATTTTTAGTAAACTTTGTCTTACTATTCTTGATTTGAGCCACATTTACTAGACAGGGTCATAAAAATGTCTCATTTCAAGTTTTTTAAAGACAAAGACATCTTTCTAATTTCAAGAAACTTCCCCGGCGAATTCGTCTTATCCCATTGGCAGATTTTTTTGACTTGTTACAAGCAATTTACACCTCAATTTTGTCTAAAAAAAACTTGAAATAAGACATTTTTATGACCTGGTCTGGTGAATGTGGCTCAAATTAAGAACAATAAGACAATTTTTACTACAAATAAGACATAATAACTTGCTTAGATTTCCGTTTTTGCAGTGTGGGCTGATGAGTGTAAATTTTCCTCCAGTATTTTCTGATAACATGCTGCATTCATTCTTCATTCATCAGTTTGGATCAAGTTTCCTGAGCCTTTGTAGCTCACACATCCCCAAAACATCAGTGATCCACCTCCGTGTTTCACAGTAGGAATGGTTTCCCCTTTTATCATAGGCCTTGTTGACTCCTCTCCAAATGGAACAATGTTTATGGCAATTGTCTGTATCATGAGAAGGATACAATTTAAGTGCAACTATGTTCTGTATCTGCAGCAGATTGGGCGTCTGATTCTGTGTGAAAGCCTCATTGTGAACCCTCGTTATCTCCTACAACCATGGCAGGGCCAGTAGCAATAGTAGAGAGCAATGAAGTGTGGGTAAAGTGTTGTGTGTGTGTGTGTGTGAATGAAATACAAATGCCACTCCATTCAGCAGGACAGAGTGTGCCGTGGATATACACCCCGATGAAAAAGGGCCACAATCACTTTAGGCTGAGTTGTGAGCAAACAAATTAATTATTTATGAACAATGAATATTGCATATTGCTCTCAAAATTGTTGTTGCTTCTCCTTCATAAGCCAGCAGATTTGATTTACAGGGCTGGGTGTTCACTTTCATGGAAGCTGAATTCTAATCACATTTTCTACGTCAGCACACAGAGAGGGAGGAGAAGCCAGCGAGGAGGGGATATTTATGACAGAAATGGTAAAAAATTTATAATTTATGAAGATATACGTTCTGAATTATTTACATCTAAATCTCTTGACGGGAAACATAAACATGGTGCCTCCACAGAGCACTGAAAATACAGGTTATTCCCCCAACCAGGCTGCGTTTATATGACTATCATCAGCGACCGATAACGTTTTTTCCGCCAGCAGCAGCATCACCACCACACCGTGCTGTTTTCACTCAATGCTGCCCACTTCAAAATGTAATCGAGTGGTCAAACAATGCTCGGAGCTGCTGCTGTGTCACCACTGGTGAGTCTATTTTGTACTGTGATTCACATGTAGGGTAATAATGCTTCCACCATCTGCTCACCCGCTCGTCCTTCAAATCGTCTTTTTTTTTTTTTTGCTGTTTGTTTAAACCAAAAAGACTCAAGGCACACCATCATAGTCCAAAAAAAGGGAGTCTGAATACAAGATAAAAATACTAAAATTGATGGGAAAATATCTCAAAACTAGAGAAATGATCCGTCCATGCAGCAAGATAATTTCACTTGACTAGAAATCTTCAAATAAGACTGATAAATCTAAAAACAAGATGACCTTGATAAGTATTCTCAGATCTGAAAACAAGAAGAAAATGCTCATTTTTAGATTAAAATGCTCGAAAACAGACTTCCTGAAGAAGAATTTTAAGTGACATATACTGAATATGAGCAATAGAATCTAATTTCATGCTTCTTATATTCTTAATTTTAGCAAATGGATTGAAATATATCACTTTTTTAAAGTCAAAACTACTTAGAATTAGAGAAGTTTCATTAAGATAATTCTTGATTCAAGTGCTCTCATCTTGAAATAAGCATAATTCATTGTAAAGGTTAAACCAGAATCTTAAAACCTGTCCTTGATTTAAGAACATGAATCCTCACTTATTCTACAGAAATTAAAACTGCAATTGAGAACTTTGTGGTTTTGGTTGTTCGCCATGTTTTACACTTTTTGAGCATGGGTTTGTAAAATTCTTGGCTGTTTGCAAAAAAAAACTGTGTCTTAAAAAGATGATTTCTTTTGTGTTATACATAAATCAAGCAATTTGAGGTAGAGCTAAATCTTGAAGCAAGTTTTAATGTTATGAAATTACACGTGAGAAAACCAAAGTAACTTGTTTTAACAGGTATCCACTCATTTTAGGATTCTCAGACTAATTAAGACAAAATTGAAACATTCATCCTTTTTTTTTTTGATCTAACATAGTTTTAAATGCTAACAATAAGTTTAAAAAAAAACATTAAAATAAGATATTTTATTAAGCATGTCTTAAAGTAAGATTTTAAATCTTGGCAAGTGCAAGACTATTTGCAGTGCATTTATGCACTGCACACATCCAATCTGGCTCCAACACTGCAAAAACTGAAATCTAAGCAAGTCATTACATCTTATTTCTAGTAACATTTATCTTATTTTTCTTGATTTGAGCCAAATACACCAGACCAGGTCATAAAAATGTCTTATTTTACGTTTTTTGAAGACAATAATGAAGTTTAAATTGCTTGTAACAAGTCAAAAAAAATCTGCCAATTGGATAAGACAATTTAATAATTAAAGTTTCTTGAAATTAGAAAGATGTCTTGATACAAGAAACTTTTTCTCATCCTATAGGCAGATTTTTTTATTTTTATTTTTTGACTTGTTACAAGCAATTTAAACCTCATTTTTGTCTTTAAAAAACTTATATTAAGACATTTTTATGACCTGGTCTGGTGTATGTGGCTCAAATCAAGAAAAATAAAATAAATGTTACTAAGAATAAGACATAATGACTTGCTTAGATTTCAGTTTTTGCAGTGAAAAAGTACCGAACATAAAATAAGAGCAGACACAGAGAGGCTGATATGTAAAGCTTTACAGAACTCATTCATGCTGATTCAACCCTCTTCTCTTTGTATAATGAAAAATGCTTCAGTAATAACATAAACCTAATGAAAATAACCTTTTAAAATGTGCTTTCCCTCCGTGTGACAGCCTATCTCTCCATCTCCTGTAAGTGTTCGGGGTCGTGAGGGGGGAAATGTGTTCTTTGAAAACTGGAGGGGGCAAAAAGGAAAAAAAAGAAAAACATACAGAGTGACGTCCACCTTCACACCTACAGGCAATTATGAGCTCCCATCTCAGCTAACCTGACTGTGTCTGAGCTGTGGGAGGAAATTTGAGCAGCCCACACAGACACGAGTGCAACATGTGTTCTGTTGAATTACAAGCTCAAGCTGGCATCGGCGGTTTGAGGCTTCAGGCTGCTGACATGCCCGTCCTTGACTCATCCGAAAGAAACACAATGAATCTTACAATGGTGGGATGCTTTCACTTGAAAATGAAAAAATCCACCTGTTTACCAAATTTTTTTATTATTATTTATTCTTGAATATTTTTCGCAAATGATGTGGTCATTTAACCTGACACGCCAGATGGGCAGTTACAGTTTAGTTATCGGTAAAAATGTGATTTTTCTTTTTTTTTTTTTTTGCTCCTGACTGACCAAGGATCTGTTGTGTCAGCTGTTTCACACACACGTGTCTTGAGTGTAAGACTGTTGGGAAAAATCCTTTTTTCCTTGGGATTGTTGATTTTTTTATTTATTTTTTTTAATTGTTTTGTATTTTATTTAATTAACTTGACACAATTAAGAATATTTGACACATTATTTTTAAAAGTTAAGAGTCAAAGATAGCTCTTTTTGCTCTTGAGTTTTTATAACTAAAAATACAATTTAAAAGTCCAGTCTAGAAATGACAAGAAAAGGTGAAATTCAACTTTTTATCTAAAAATCTTTTAAATTTTTTTTTGCCTTTTATCCAATAATTTTGTATTTATTTCGCATAATTTTGATTTAAATCTCAGAGATTTTACTTTTTATATCAAAATTTTATATTTTCATATCAAACATTGCCTTTATTTCAAAATGTAGACTTTTTATCTTCGACTTAAAATTTTGACCTCAAATGAGAAAGTTTGGACTTTTTTCACGTAATGTTAAATTAATTTCTTAAACTCTGGAAGTTATTGACTCTTTGTCTTAGAATTTTGTCTTTATTTCTCAAAATTTCCACTTTTCATAGTAAAATATTGACCTTTTATCTCAAAGTCTGAAACAATTCTTACCTTCAGTTTTTATTTTCATCCTCACATTAGAGTAAAAGCTTTTGATGTTTCAATGGTTTGATGCAATTTTCTGTCAAGTTTGTAAATGTTACTGTGCATTGTGTAAACTTCACTAAAGTTTGATTTAAAGAAAATCACTATATCTACCGGAAAAATTGCAATTAGATCTTTTTCTAAATCCATTCAGCCCTTGCTGGTTCGCATCTTTCATAAGTCGCACTTGAACTTTGTTGTAAGCTCTTCTACACCCAAATCTGCGCTGATTCCCACCATTGACTGTATATAGAATAAACAGCGTGGCTCCGCCTATCACCGTTCTACGTTTTTGAAGCCAAAAAACCCCGTTTCTCTAGCAGCCATTGTGCAGCCAGAGTCTGCGCAGTCTGAACACCATGCAGCCAGATGACATCGTCATACTACCTTAGCGTAAAGATGAGAGAAACGTTTCTACGAGGTATCGTAATTTTTTTAAGTTTTCCCGGCTCATATCTGGAATACATGGGGAGGCGGGGCTTATGACCTATACTGCAGCCAGACACCAGGGGGCGGGGCATCTGCTGGAGGCTTCAGTTTGAGCCGAACATCGTTATGTCCACTCATCATACAGTCTATGGTCACATCATACACAGACGGTCCATTTATTGCTGACACAAACTACACCAAAGTAGTTTTGATATAAATCAATGAGTTCCACTGAGTGATGGAGTAAAGTTAAAACAAGAGCAGGTTTTTTCTTCTCGTGTCAATCTGAACAAAGAAACTCTGCCTTGAGATCAATAGAATCTGATACGCGCCAACAAACTAAGCTTGTCTTGCGTGAACATCAGTCACATATTGCTGCAGGAATGGCGTGACAGCAGGAGCTAAAATACATCCAGAAAGACAGAGCCTCAGGGAATGATCTCTTTTTTTGCAATGTGTCAGAGAATTTTAGGAGTTAGATAATGCTGACTCCATGGCAGGTGATGGATACACATTTGATGTTTTTATCTTTTCTAAAAAAAAAATTAAAAAAAAAGGAGGCTGTAACTTAAAGCTGCAGGAGAAAGCTTTGTTCATCACAAACACTGACTTCATGAAAGTTACAAAGCTCTGCAGCTCATTGATGCACTTGATCAAAGCCTTGTTAAATTAATCTGAGACTTAGTACCTTCAAATAGATGATTAATAATGATTTATTAACATAATAACATGTTTAGAGCTGAACTTGTGATAAATATTTAAGCGGGGAGTGTTATTTTCACGCTTTTTTCCCCCGTCTACTCTGAGAGTGTCTGCTGGAGTTTGTTGGTCTTTCAAGATCTATTTTATTCATCCTTTGGTTAAGTGGGCTTTTGGGGGAGTGATATGAGCCTACTTTAACATTCTCTGCCAACATTTCAAATATTCATGATGTTGTAAAGTTCTGCAGTTACAGAAAACCGCTTTACCGAGGTTGTTGAAACCGCATCACAGAGCATCTTCTCGCCGTCTGGAAATTGAAATCTTCACCCAAAGCAACACCTGGTATAAGATCGACTTTGATGCATTGCTGACACACACACACAAAAAAAGGAGGAAATGTTTAATCCAGAAATAAATAAAGCTCTTTTCATTCTTTCTGTGCCTGCTGAGGCTTCTGTTACTGTGTCCAAGCAACAGAGGCGTCATTTTCATAATAATGGAAGTTTGTCTAAGCGGCGGGTGAATTCTCACTTCCCTGTAGACTTTCTGAGCTCTCAAGACATAAATCTTTCTGCAGAGCTCGTCCTGAAATTGGATTTAATTTGGAAAAGAAAAAGAAGCCGCTTGCTGGTATTGCATGGAAAGCACTCAACACTGACATTGGAAGTAAACTAAAATTACCTAAAATTGTGGGTGGATTTGGGAGAGAGAACATTTCAATCATCTCCGTCTTCTCTCTCTAAGTATGTACTTATTTCTTATCATCCTTCATCACATTTTCCGGCTGTCGTTTAATTGCCGGGCAGACTTCCAGCTCTGCAGACGTATGTTGCTAATAGATGTGAAATAAGAAAAGGCACCGGGACATAAAAGAGGATATAAACGCAGAAGTTGTTACATTATAGGATTTGGCAGCTTGACAGGGCGGCGGTAATCATGTGTGACTAATCAGAAACCTGATTACTTTGATTCTTTGATCTCTTTTAACACAAGAGTTACTAACAAGCTGACATGTACCTTTGCTCAAATGAATATGAGACAGAAATAGCTGAGCAGGGGAAATAGAAATGAACACAGCATGGCTCTGAAGTACAAGTGCTCACTATGAAACTAAAGTTCTCTGATTTTACAGACACGATTTAAAGCCTGTTTGTAAACTGCTTTTCAGAAATATCATTTGTGATAATAATAGGTGTTATGACGCTTTTCTTGTTAATAATTTTAGGGCAACTTCACCATCCTTGCAGCTATTTTTTGAGGTAGGTGCACACTCGGGGGTTGTAGGGAAGTAGTGAGGCAAGACTGGTAAATTTGCTTATCTCAAAATAGGAGATGTGCTTGACTAGGGTGACCATACATCTTCTTTTGCCCTGTCAGTAGCATGTCCTCTTTTAAGAGGCTGTCCGGCCTGTCCGGTCTGGGTTTATAAAATCCTTCAAATGTCCGGGGTTTTTTAGCTTGCCTTGCTTGAGCGCGCCACAGACCAGTGTATTTATCATTCACGTTGAATGGTTCCTTTAGAAACACGCTCTGAGAGGTGGAGTTTGAGCCGAACCCCGGAACATGTATTCATTCATTCAAAAATCAGTGCAGAGGCGCTCCACACTCGCTCACTCACTCGCAGGCTGACAGGCAGGTAGGCTCACTGCCAGAGAACACTCCAACAGAAAGAAAATGCCGAAACGCAAATGTCATTTCACTGATGACATGCGAAAAAAGTTCCCCTGTTTTCATCCGGGTCGTGACAAATTGGAGGCAGAATGTACAGTCTGCAAAGCTGGAACTTATGTCTCTGTGGCTCATAATGGTTCCAACGATCTGCAAGCCCATATCACCACAACAAAACATTTAAGAATAGGCTACCTCTCTTTTTTCTTTTTGTTTAATATTTTGAGGCATTATTTCTATTTTTACATAATTGATAATTGGGAGGTTATCTTGAAGAATGGTTCTCTACCTCACTTTTCCTAACTAAGGTGTAAGTGTCAGACTTAAGAGAGGTGATTATTTCTTATTTTGTTAAACATCTAAATACTTGTGTTGCTACAGAACTGTTTTGGGCTATTTCTCAGTATATCCAGGTAAAGTGTTCTTTCTGGGGATTCAGAATATTTGTTTAACTGAGTTAGAAGCACTAAAAGCCCCCTGAGTAAAGCCATGTTTACTCACAGAGAAGTGATCAGGTGACCAGGTTCTGTGATGTATAATTGCGGGAAATGTGTTTCCATTGCGCTTTTGCGATATATTTGAATGCCGAAACGTCTGAAAAACCACCTCATGAAAGCGTAGAAACTTTTTAGTGATATTTTAGTGCTTTTTCAAAATTCAGGTGTTTCCATTACCAGTTTTTTATAGCGCTATTTTAATTTTGCGCATATGCAAGGGTAATGGAAACGCACCTAGTGAGGCTTTGTATTTTGCACCCTAGTTTATTGAAAAACAAAACACTAAAATTCTCAGAGTTGTTAGTTCTATTGTGCAGTTTTGTTAAATTATTAAAAACAAATCGTCAACTCAAAGAGACGTATTTGTGTTTTGTTTTGGACACAAAGGTAAGGTCTGCAGGATTTTCCTGAAAAATAAACAGTCATCTTTTAAGAGAATAATCCTGCTAAATCATCATCTCCATAAATGTTTTTCAGTGTCTTTGTTTGCCTCAACCTCCTCCTGTGACCAGCCAATCACAGCGCTCAGTGTGGAAGTGACTTTGCGTGTTGATGACAACGAGTGGAAGAAACTATGCCTAGCGACTACAACAGCAACCATAACACATGGAGAAAGAATGATACAATATTTGCAGGATACCTCATTTACCTGCAGGAGGTCACGTAAAGGGCTCTTCCACATAGAAACGTGATGCTGCAGGTGCTCGCTGGGCTGGTGAGTGTGTTCGCAAAGCTACGTTTGGAGGCAGTGGGCGTGTGCTGCTGCTGGCACTGAGTTTGAGTGTTGTGTTTACAAACAGGTACAAAAAAAATCCAGCAGACCCTACCTTTAACTGCAGAGTGATCTTTTTTTTTCTTTTTTTCTTTTTGATCACTGTGTTAACTGAAATTTTTATGCATCAAAAGTAGTAGTGGTATTAGTGAGTCCTAAAGAGGGAGCACTCGCACTGGTATTTGTTTGGAAAAAAGTGCTATCAAACATCTTTACTTAATTTATATAGAAATGTAAGTTTACAAAGTGCCCTATCAATGGTAGACAAAACAAAACAAATATAAAAATAAAAGTCAGCGAGCAAACAGTGAAATGATAAAACCTAATCAGAGGTACACCCTAAAAATGTACAGTAAGCACATAAAAACACAACGAGAGGAGGCTGCACACTAGGACCAGAGGTAAGAGGAAGGAAGTAAAGGTAGAGATAAAAACATAAATATTAAAGGAGATAAAAAGTTATGATAGCAATGAGAATGTAATGAATAAATATTGATCTATACAACAATAAAGTAACGTACACGAGGACAAGCTTGGAGTAAATAAAACAGTTGAAAGAAAAAATAGCATAATAAAATGGTTGAAATGGAGCAAAAGGGCAGTGGGTATGCAAAAGAAAACATAAAGAGGATTAGAAGGATTGTAAACATGTTTTAAGAAGAGAAAAGTACACTCTGTATTGTATTTGTTGTATCCTCTCTGGTGTTTTGATTATCAAAGGTTAATTACTGATGTTATGGATTAATTATATAACGCTGTTTTCACTTTGTAAACGTGTTCAAGAGTGTGTGAGAGTGTATTTTTCTGTCCATGTGTGTGTGTCTAAGGGGTCGGGTGTCTGGGGTTTGTGTGTCGACATGATAGTGAGTCCCCCGAGAGCAGAGCCAAGCAGAACTGTTATGTGGAGTGTGGGTCTAATTATGGTGTGACGCAGGTTCAATGTGCTGCCCTCAGCACTGCTGACCGAACACTTCTAATGGGACACGCAGGTGCCAAAGAACACAAGGAGGGCTGCTTAATAAATAGATAATCACATCGGCTCCCCTCCTCCTCCTCTCAGGTTGATTAAAGTCCGCTCAGGCTGGGCTTCATTAAAGCGCAGAGACAACATCGCTCTCGCTGTGGGAAGCTGACCACATTGACACCTAAATGCGTTTCTCCCCTACATGCTTTCACTGATTCTTCTGTTGTTATCATAAGTGGTTCTCAAACCAGTGCAGAGCTGCAGATGTGATGGGAGTGCACCCCTGGACGACAGAATGAGTAGAGGAAGCACTCTGCGATGAGTTACACTCACCGTTTGCATACAAATGGGCGAGGCGGCGACTGGAGACGAAGAGGCCGACGACAGATTTAACATCTCGGTGAGTGGGTGAGGATGGCTCAAGCTGGCAGCTCCCGTCTTCTCCCTCTCTCCCTCTGCGCCCCTGTCTTCACTCGCTCGGCCTCCCTGGTGATGATGGCGGCGGTGGCAGAGAGGCAGAGGTGACGGCGGCAGCGGCGGGCCAGCTGGAGTCCCGTTGGATGGGCAGGTTGGGAGGGCGGCCAGCAGGAACTGTCAGAGGCCTGCCAGGGCGGACGAGGAGCTGGGAACTCTCCGATCTGCTCAGCGTGATGCCAGAAACACACATACACACACACATTACATCACTACACAGTGGACAAAACACTCATATAAGATGAGATTACTATTTTCTTAATTACTTGCTGCTGCAACACCAGACACCACTTACACACAAACCCAAAAAAGACTATTTTTTACAGCAAGAATTAAAGTGTTCAAAGCCTGGTTTGAAAAACACCTTGAGTCTGAATTGCTTATTTTTCCATCATACTGTTGGTACAGATTGATTAATTAGCAGGAACCAGAACCAGATGTCCGGTCAGTTTGTCCTGGAACGACATGTGAAAAGGTTCAAGAGTTTAAATTCTTGGAAACTAGATAAGTAAGCCAGCCTTCTCTGAAATGATGTTTGGAAATGTTGGGTAGTTCATGTTCCCAGAACTCAACAGGAGAAGGTGAAGTATCATTTGGCAAAACATGCATGTTTCTGTGTTATAAATGTTCAGGCAGGATTCAGGCGGTGAGTCAAGGATTGCTCAAGAGGAGTTTGGCGATAGTCCATTTCCGTGGAGATGGTTCGGCAAAAGCATCGCAATTTCAAACATCGTGATCATGTGATCGCTAAAGTTGTGATTTTTTTTTTTTGCTCCTGACTGACCCAGGATCTGTTGTGTCAGCTGTTTCACACACACACACGTGTCTTGAGTGTAAGACATTCTTGAGTGTAATCCTTTTTTCTTTAAAATTGTTGAATTTTGTTTTAAATTGTAATGTATTTTATTTAATCAACTTGACACAATTAAGAATATTCTGCACTATATTTTTTTTAAAAGTAAAGAGTCAAAGATATCTCTTTTTGTTCTACAGTTTCTATAACTAAAAATATGACTTAAAAGTCCGGTTTATAAATAACAAGTTAGACTCGGGTTTTGAGAAAAGCCACAATTCAACTATTTATCTAAAAATCTTCTAATTTTTTTTTTTGCCTTTTATGCGATAATTTTGTATTTATTTCCTATAATTTTGACTCAATTCTCACAGTTTGACTTTTTTTTTTTTAGCAAAATTTCAACTTTTTATATCAAACATTGCGTTTATTTCAAAAAAGACTTTTTATCTCAGACTTTTGTCGTCTTAAAATTTGACCATAATTGAGAAAGTTTGGACTTTTTTCACATAATGTTAAATTGATTTCTTAAACTCTGGAAGTTATTGACTTTTTCTCTTAAAATTTTGTGTTTACTTCTCAAAATTTCTCAAAGTCTGAAGCAATTCTTACCTTCTGTTTTTATTTCCATCCTCGCATTAGAGTAAAAGCTTTTGATGTTTCAATGATTTGATGTAATTTTCTATCAAGTTTGTAAATGTAACTGTACATTTTGAAAACTTCACTAAAGTTTGTGTTAAAGAAAATCATGAATCGAATTGAAATCGCTATATCTGCCAGAAAAATCAGATCTTTTTATAAAACCATTCAGCCCGAAATGACGTTGAAAGGCGATAAGAGTCGAGGAGAGATAGGAAGGGAGGGTCGTTCACATTTTAACATCCTCTGCTTTTATCCGTTGACAACATCAGCAACAACAGTAACGCCCATCAAAACAACAGTTCAGCTCTTAAATTGTTAGCGGTTTCCATGGTTACCGCCGTCACAGTTCTCCTTGACTTCTTCTGAATTCTGCAAATTGAATCTCAAGATTTTACTCCAGTTGTGAGCAACTCTAGTTGTAGTGGAAACACCATCGAGGTGCAATTGTTCTTTCTGGAAACGTAAGAAATATAGTTTTTATTTTATGAAAAAGTGTAATAGAAACACAGCTGTTGACACTTAATCCATATATTACAGTTTCCAATTAAATCAAGTGGAAAATAGAATAATAAAAATAAAAAATAAATACATTTTACTTTAAAAAAATTACTCTAAAGGGCTCACACAGCTCACCTGCAGTGAGTAGGCTGCTGCCCACACTTTGAGTGTTGACATGACTAACGTGTGTTTGGTCATAAGTTACGCAACAATTTGAGTCATAAAACAAAGTTTACAGAGGAATATGTTTGACCTGAGGTACGAGTCAAGCTCTGCAGTTTAACTTGACACAACTCTCCCTCTTCGTTTTCCTGTGTCTTTTATAGAGGCAACTGCTCAACAGATTGAAAAAAAATAGAGGATAGTTTTTCTTTTTAGGACAGCTTTTCTGATTTTGTCTTGTCAAGCTGCTCCTGTCTGTCTGTCTGCATCACTCCACGTCTGTCTGTCTGTTTGTCAGTCTGTCTGTCTGTTCCCATTAATAGGCTTGTGTGTAGTGAGGCTCAGCGGACATTACATGCGCCATCTATTTGCCAGATGTTATTGCTTACACGGTGGCGATTTCATAAGGTGCTGTGACAATTTCATTAACTTTGGGAGGAGGGGGGGAATCAGACGCTCGCTCTCTCTCTCTCTCTCTCTCTCTCTCTCTCTCTCTCTCTCTGGCAGAAATGAAGAAAATGGAGAGGCAAGGGCGGTTTCAGGATGTGAGATGCTGTTACATTGGCAAGATGGGGGAGGAATACATCACTGCTGAATTACTGAGCACAAAAGACACTGCAGAGCCTTTCTCCTCTATTTTAATGAGATATGCTCGGCTCATGCTACCTGCAGTCCTGGGCTGTAGGTAAATGAAAATGCACCAGGATGGCACATTGTATTTTCACTGACAGGAGCCCTGATCTGTTAGCAGAGAGGCCGATTCTCATATCCTCTCCGCTATGGATTCAGATTTTTTAAATTGAGAGGTGTCGGGTGTTATTATACATATTCAGTTCCAGGAGCATGCTGTGTTCTCAGAGTTTGCTTGATGGAGGGAAGGGAAAAATTGCGGCTGGAGCTCCACAGTCACATAGTTAATAGGCTTTCATTGAAAGCACAAGACGAGGGGTGATAGGCTCCTCTGATCACATTAGTCACATATCGATCAAGCCTCTGTCTGCTCTGTAAAGGTGAACACGCGAGACATAATCCTGTTAGCGGCTCTTCCCCCCAAACCACTTGCTGAGATGGAGAGGTATCTGTGATAAGAGTTTGTATCTAATGTTTCCCCTGGAAGAGCTGTTTGCAAGCTGCATTTTTCTTGAGATGTGAAAGACAAAAAGTAAGTTGTTGTCTCAGTTTTTATCTCTGGTGATGGCGATGTCTTATCTACTGTACACGCACACACTGACGCATAAATGAACAGACGTACAGTGTTTTGGACAGCAGTGAGATGAAAGAGGATTCATCAAAGATGCTTAAACTCAGTGTTGCATAATTCATTACGAATCAAATTTGACAACTCCTTATCTTCCTGTTTTCCCGTCACAGTCAAACAATGCTGTGACTTTTTTTTCCCCCCTCTACGTCTGCATTGTCTTTAGCTGCTGCAGGAGAGCAAGAAGTCTCATTACCATTTTTGCAGTCAGGCGGCATTAGCATACATTCCTTCATGCGGTAGCAAAGGAAAGAAGGAGGGAGGGGAAGGGAAAGAGGGAAGGGAGGGGGGGGCAGCTGGGATCCTCATCAGATAGGATTAAAGAAGAGAGTCCACCAGAGCAGAACAGATTTAAGGAGAGACAGAGGATGGAGAAAGAGTCAGACCACGAAACACGAGAGTCTGACCGAGGACACTGCTCCTCTCTGGTGCAGCTCAACCTCTTATTACACGGCGATTGAGTCTCTGTATAAAAGCCGTCTCTTCAGCTTTGATTTTTCTTTTTATTGTCACAATCAGTACCTTTAAAAGAACACTCTCCCAGGGTCAGCCACTCACATCGGCTTCTATTAGACCTTGAAGCGAAAAGGGTGCAGGGGTTGATATTCTGCAAGCGTAGTTCGACTTTTGCCCTGTGAGGTACATTAGTGAAATTAATTGTACTTTTAGCACAGATTAAAAAAACCAAGGTAGATTACATTGAAGTTGCACTTTTGTAATGACTCAAAAACTTCGAAGCGTTCAAAGGCAGTGAAGAGACCAGTCACCAACAGAAAAGTAATCCCATTATTTTTTCTCCTTAAAGAAGTAACTTACTGTTAGGCCTGTCGCAATAATCAATACATCAATTAATTGCATGATAATTAAAAATGGGCTTGGTAAGTTTGCCGAGCTCAATAATTTTTTATTCACCAAAGACACTGGATAATGAATTAACTTTGCGGTGTTGGTGCAAGTTTTTTTTTTTATATCAGCAACAGAGTCTATTTTATATATTGCTTTTGGTTGTGTGTGGTTTTTATTCAAGTGCATTTTTTGTTTACAAAGGTCCGAACTGGATTGGCAGTTTTGCCTGTTAACTATCTTAATGTCTGAACCATTGACTGTATATAGAATGGACAGCGTGGCTCCACCTGTCAACTTTCTTTGTTTTTGAAGCCAAAAAACCCCGTTTCTCTAGCCGCCATTGTACAGCCAGAGTCTGCGCAGTAGAGAAATTCCAGTGGAGCCAAGTAAAAAAGAGAAATAAAAATATTTCTTTCTCCTTCTTTAAAGGGTTCAGTCTCCTTTTGGCTCTTTCCGAGAGTTTCTTATATCCCGATAAAAACTACTCACGAACGGCAGCTGTCAACTATCGTAAAACGAAACTTATAACACGGTTTTTAACAGCCAATAACTAATGAAAAACCAACTTCACAGTAAAAAAAACCACTTAAACACAATACATTGATTATACAGTCTATGGGGGGGACCATGGACTGTATAATGAGTGGACGTAACGACGTTCGGCTCAAACTGAAGCCTCCAGCAGATGCCCCGCCCCCTGGTGTCTGGCTGCAGTATAGGTCATAAGCCCCGCCCCCTGGTGTCTGGCTGCAGTATGGGTCATAAGCCCCGCCTCCCCATGTATTCCAGATATGAGCCGGGAAAACTTTAAAAAAATACGATACCTGGTAGAAACGTTTCTCTCATCTTTACGCTAAGGTGGTATGACGATGTCATCTGGCTGCATGGTGTTCAGGTGTTTTTTTTTCTGAAAAGTTAGTTTCTCATTTGTTATTGGACGTTAAAAACCGCGATACAAGTTTCGTTTTACGATAGTTGACAGCTACCATTCGTGAGTAGTTTTTATCGGGGATATAAGAAACTTCAGGAAATAGCCAAAAGGAGACTAAACCTTCTGAAGAAGAAGAAATGAATTATTTTATTTCTCTTTTTTACTTGGCTCCACTGGAAATTCTCTACTGCGAAAACTCTGGCTGCACAATGGCGGCTTGAGAAACGGGGTTTTTTTGGCTTCAAAAACGTAGAACGGTGACAGGCGGAAGCACGCTGTCCATTCTGTATACAGTCTGTGGGGGGGACAGGTGGGATCTTTCCTCCTACTTTTTGTCAGAGGTTATTTTGTGTAAACCATCGTTACCTTGATTAAATGCAGTAACGCCTTGGATTACTCGTTACTGGAAAAAATGTGGTCATTTTAAAGTAACGTGTCACCTGCATCACTGCAGACGAGTCCTCTAACCTGAGTTGACTGTCTTCACTGTGAGAACCAGGGACCTCAAGATAAAAAGCCGCCAATTTAAAAGAACAAAATATGGCTTTTCTTTTTTTTTTCTCAACGGGTTATTTCCCCAGTTTCTGCCACTGTGGCATTCCAAGCACGAGTGAGTCAAAAGGGATTAAAAGACGTCCTTTCAAAGCACTCAAACTGACATTTATCTCTGCCTGTAACTTCAAGCATGAACAGCTCGCTGTGCTTTTTAAACCTCAGGAGAAGTAAAAGAGTTTAAGGTAAGCGGTGCTCCCAGAAAAGTCCCTGTACGCTCTGAATATGATGTTAATTGATGATTTGTCAATGAATAAAAAAAAAGAGCTTGTGGATTTGTTTATCTGTGGGGTTAAAACTCCTTTGAGACAGGCATAGACAAACACTAACTACATGACAGTTCTCAAAAGTAAAGCCAAAAGATTAAGTGCACCCCCTACTGGCTGCTGCTGAAGTCGCAAAACCTGCCCCCTCTACTTTTAAAGATGAACCATGGGTCTGAATCCAAAATAGAAATACACATTTTAGATTTTTTTTTTCTTCAGGGATTCTTTCTGTCATAACAGTTCATTTCTTATGATGATTCATAGCCAAACTTTTGTTTGTATGAGGAGTTTAGTCTTCCCGAGCTTTTCGATACAGAATAAAAGTCTAAGGTCATAACTCAGTCTGCGTCAGCTCAAGAAACTGTAACGCCTCTGGCTGTGTCAACCTGAAAGATTTCTCCTGTTTTAGCGGTGTGATAAATGTGGGTTTTGTTTTAAGAGGGGCAGGTTGTCAATAACCCAGCGTAAAACCCTCAAACACAGACTCAGGCTCTAAATGTAGCAGATTTTTGTTCTTTGCAGGGGTCTGGTTTGGATCACTTTGGTATTATTGCAGAAGGAAGAGGAACTGAAAACATCTTTACAAACACATTTCTGAGAGAAGAATTATTTTTTCTAACAGATTTCAGTAGTTGACCAACATTTCAAAGATTTTAGGCTCATAATTTTTTAGTATTTTTAATTTGAGCACCCAAAAATGTCAGGTAGCGCAACCAAATATATGAAAATATATTTAAGTACTATGGATACTTGTCAGGACGGTTGCACCACCTGACATTTTGGGGGTTTGAGGAACCAAAACACAAAAAAACATGTTATATTTTAATAGTTTAAAGATGTGTTAAATTTAACACAGGTTTCTTAGAATAAAGAAATACATGTGATGAAATATTCAATTCATGATGGAAGGAAATATTGCATTCGGACACAAAAAAGGGACGTCACATCATTGACCCCTATACATTTGTCATTATAGAAATGCACCAATGATTTCCAAGTTTGCTGTCTTCTAAAATATGGCAATACAGTCAGTCCCACCCTTGTCTTATTTGGCAGAACAGTGGAAATATAAAACCCACGGAGAAAAACCTTTTCCCACTGTGGCCCATGGATGTCGTGTGCCCAATTTGCTGGAAGTCGCTCAGATGCTTGAGGCCACACGAGCTGGGAAAAAATTGATTTGGTGGTGGCTTGATCCAGAGATTGTTGAAATTGCTGTCTGAGACGAACATTTCAAAAGCTACAAACCAAAACCTGAAGTTTGTTGGGAAAGCTCCAGATTTTTCTACAAGATGCATTAAATTCCCCCCTCGGGTCCACGGCGGTACAGCGAAGGGTGAAGTCTTTGGGAGGAAATGTTTCTGAGAATATTGAAGGACTGGCGTGCTTGTACCCACACTGACAGATAAACAGAGTCAGAAATGTCTCTGATGAAATTCAACAAAAAGCTTTTTCCTTCATGAAGGCTTCCTTTGACAAAAATATGTCAGACTGAAAACCTTTACATGCTTTCACACCAATCTTCTTGAATATCTATAATACTTCACCTTCTGTGTGACTGCACTTTGTTATGAATACAGTGACTTTCTTGAGTAGCAGTGGGCATTTGGAAAGTCTGCAACCTTGTTAAAGGTTATACAAGTTCTGGAATAAAAGAAAAATGTTCAAATACAATCAGAGAATGCTAAATGTCGACTGCAGTTTTCGTAATAAAGCAAAAACTTGACCCTGTAGGAGATGCTGTACATAAGGGCTGCACGGTTTTAGAAAAAGATCTAAAGAAACATCAGAAGCTTTTACTCTAATACAAGGATGAAAATAAAAACTGAAGGTAAGAATTGTTTCAGACTTTGAGATAAAAGGTCAATATTTTGATATGAAAAGTGTAAATTTTGAGAAATAAAGACAAAATTCTAAGACAAAAAATCAATAACTTCCAGAGTTTAAGAAATCAATTTAACATTATGTGAAAAAAGTCCAAACTTTCTCATTTAAGGTCAAAATTTTAAGACGACAAAAGTCTGAGATAAAAAGTCTACGTTTTGAAATAAAGGCAAAGTTTGAGATAAAAAGTTGAAATTTTGATATAAAAAGTCAAAACTCTAAGATTTAAGTCAAAATTATATGAAATAAATACAAAATTATAGCATAAAAGTCAAGAAAGAAAAATTTAAAAAGATTTTTAGATAAAGTTGAATTGTGTGACTTTTCTCAAAAACCAGGAGTCTAACACCTATTCTTGTTATTTCTAAACCGGACTTTTAAATTGTATTTTTAGTTACAAAAACTGCAGAACAAAAAGAGCTATCTTTGACTCTTAACTTTTAAAAACAATATAGTACAAAATATTCTTAATTGTAAGTTAAATAAATAAAATGCAAAACAATTTGAAGCAAAATTCAACAATCACAAGGAAAAAAAAAAGATTTTTTCCCAACAGTCTGACACTCAAGACACGTGTGTGTGTGAAACAGCTGACACAACAGATCCTGGGTCAGTCAGGAGAAAAAAAAAAAATCACAGCTTTAGCGATCACATGATCACGATGTTTGAAATTGCGATTCTAATCAGAAAATGATAAATCATAAATGAGATAATCGAGATTCATTGGTTTGAAAGACGGTGAATCGGACAACAAGTTTCACTTCCAGGGGCATTAAAAAAAAAAAATGTGTTCAACTTTGAGGGGATTGAAAGTAACATTGCTTTGTGGATTCAGGGCACACAGGTTTGAACATGGATGAATGATGAGTCTTGTGAAGCAGAATTTTCTGATTTTTTGTCTTTTTCTCAGAAAATATGAATGATAACACTAAAAACCTCTCTGTCACTCATGGTTAGAGGTTTGGTGAAGAAATTTATGAACAAACAACTGTGTTTACTCTTTTTAAATCATAACAACAACAAAAACTTCAAAAATGACCCTGTTCATTTTTTATACACACACTGATTACAAGCAAAAAGATCACAGGTGAGGATGGTTACCTTTAGTAGGCATTCAAACACATTTGTGTTAACTGTAGTGCAGTGATTCCCAACCTGTAGGCCGTGGCCCCCTGGTGGGCCGCATAGGTATTGCAAGTGGGCTGCAAAATCATCTCCAAAAAGTATGATTTTTGTGTGTGTGTCTTTGTGGGGATGTAATTACATACAGATAAAAACAAACAATGTTCTGAATGTAGCAAAGAAGCAGGAAAAGCATGGAAAAGTGTAGGGTTTTTTTTGTTTGTCTTTTATTTGTTTTTGATTTTCTGTAAATTTTCAAGGAGGCCATGAGAATTGAGGTGACGTTGATAAACTACTCTCTTCTTTCCAGCTGTGTTAATGAATTTTGCTGATTATAAAAGTTGAAAATTTGACAGTTTCGACCTTTTTTTCAGGTTTAGGATTGGGCAAATGCCAGTCATTTTAAAGTTAGTGTTATTTTTCTTTCTTTGCCCCAGCAGGTTTGGTATCTTGAGGGTTAAACATGCTCAAATATTAATGTATATATTAAAAAAAGTGCTCCAAAAGGGCATTATATGACCTCTGTATAATGGGATCGGAGTTGGGCGAGAGAAGGTTGGGAACCACTGCTTTTGTGCATTTATCAGGCCAAAACCACCAGCGTTGTATAAACCTAGGAAGTTTATACGGGGTCATTTTTGAAGTTTCTGTTGTCATTATAATTTAAAAAGAGAAAAACTTTTTTTTTCCAATAAATGTCTTCACCCAACCACTAACCATGAGTGATAGAAAGGACAAAAAATCAGAAATTCTGCTGGAGGGTGTAAACTTTCGGGCACGACTGTATCTTTCAGCTTTTTGAAGATCAAACAGTGCAAAATGTAAATTTGTGCAATTTTTCAACAAGTCTGAAGATTTTGATCGGGAGTGTATTTCTGAATTTAAAAACTTTCTTTAGACACAGGGAGCTTTATTGATTATGAAAAAGATTTAAGAGCTTTCGGGCCGCCCCTTCTCCCCGGTGATGAGGAGAAGTTCAGAGGTTTGACGGCTGACACCCTGACCTCGCTTCCTCGGAGCGTTTCACAGCTCTCCTCGTTGTCTCGTCTGCAAATGTCAGAGCGGTTTTGTGCCTCGGGGAGTACGCAGAGATCAAATGGCCACCGTTCAGTGTTGGGAATCACAGAACAGGGAGACTGTCACCAATGGTCTCCCCAGAGCTCGCTGTGTGCCAGGATGAAGAGCCGCCATGATCACTGACTGAATGAGGACTCAAGGATAACACCTGAGCTTCTCTCATTGATATTGGCTCTTCCACTGACAGATGAGATAGACTCTGGTGGGAACGAACTGTTTTGATTTCCCCATCTCATTCAAGTGTCTGTAAAAAGAGGCTTTTTTTTGGTATGAAATTGCTGCAGGGGTGTGGGAAACGGGACCTTGAAATACCCTGCTGATTTTCTTTGAAATAGGGTCTGGCTAGTTGAGAATAAAAGCTGAAAATAAGCTTAGTTTAGAGCAGGGGTGTCCAAACTTTTTCCCTAAAGGACCATATGGAAAACCGTGAAAATGACCAAGGGCTGGCGGCTCTTACGGCCATGTTTCCTAACAGTTAAAGTTACAAACGAGCGCTCGATTGGAAAACTATTTCTTTTTAGTGGTTTCTGAAAAAACAAACAAAACAAACAAAAAATGGTTAAGTCAAATATGCTTGAGCTGTTATTGCAGACCTTTGAGATAAAGCCAAACCCGAGAAAAATATGTAACAATTTTATGGCAGGATCAGGATCTGGACTTTATCATGTTTGTTTATACGACAATTATAAAAATGTTTTAAACCCCAAATATCTCTGATCCTGCATTCAGAACCATGGTCGTCTCATGTGTTTTTTTTGTTTTTTTTTAGTTCTAAACAACTCATGAAACACATTTTGCATCAGGTCAAATGCAATTAAATGTCAGCTGTAAAAGTTGTTGAGTTTTTGCTGATTGTACAGAGCTTTAGCTTCATAAAGTTGCCAATGCACAGTCCAAATCTTTGTGAAATGTAACCAGATATATAAAGATTTATTTCAAGCACTTGACAGAAACTGTAAATGTAAAAAGTTAGAACATGATGGTGCATAGTGGTCACTACAGTGGACACCTATTTAAAAGTTATTTACTCCTAAATTCAATGGTTCATGTGGTGGAAATTCATATTAGCCTGTGTCTGGATATTTTTATTCTTCTTAGGGCCTGAAAAATGTTCTCAATTTTCTTTTCACAACATATTTATTTTTGAACATGTTATAGACAAACATTTCAGGGTTAAAAAGCTTATAAACTATAAATTAATCAGTGTTAAAATGGATGAAAGAGAGTTAAAAAGTTTTGCAAAACATTGAAAAGAGATAATTCATGAAATTACCAAAGAAAAAAAGAAAAAAAAGTCATATTTGCATTAAGTTCACACTGTTTTATGATGAATGCTCAGTTACAAATATTTGAAAAAAAATTGGAAAACTTTTTTTAATGCCTTAATACAAATAAAAAAACTCAAGGGAAAAATCCTGATGCTGACTTATATAATTCATGCATCAGAGGGTTAATTATTAGTGACAAAACTAACACAGGGTAAGATGAGAGCTGGGGGCCGCTTGAAAATAGACGGTGGGCCACAATTGGCCCCCGGGCCATAGTTTGGACATCCCTGGTTTAGAGTTTGTCTTCCAATAATTTTCATCTTTGAATGAAAAGGGGGAAGAAAGCCATCACCATCTGTCTCAACTTAGAAAAAAGACCGAGATGAGTCCTGTTTATTTTTTATCCAGACACATGAAGCACCGCAATAACATTCACATTAAAAGGTGTAAACATTTCTGAGTTACTGCATTTAGCCCTAAGAAGTGAAGACTATGAGTTTTAATAATAAAATCCCCCAAATTAGGACCAATTTCCTGGTGTACGTCCCTTTTACTGATTTCAAAACCAGTGAAACTCATTAAAACTCATCTAAATTTCATCACCTGACCTTCTTGATCCAAGATAACAGTTTTTAATTTAATACCTAAATAAATAAATGTAACAATGGTTCTGCCTCTGGCTTAGGACGGTGAACTCCTCTCTGTATTTGGCCTGTTAGATTTTAGGTTTTTATTCCAAACACCAGACCCTAATATCCTGTTCCTGGGATTAAAACAGTTAATTCCTGTACAGAAACCACTTCAAGATGATTAATATCGCCAATATTTACCAGATTGATTTCTTTTTGTACAAGAGAGAGTTTAATTAATTGGTCAGTTGATTTATAGAGCAACATTAGAAACTCTCCCTCTATCTATCTTTTGCCATCCTGTATTTTCCTTGACAGTATATAAAATTAAAGACCCATTTGAAAATGAAAAAAATCTGCGTTTACACGGACACACTAATGGACTTAAATGCTGTAGTATGCATGCCAGGCCTGTAGGTGGCGATATAACTGTAGAGGCTATTTACACAAAAATGGTTTAGAGGCTGAAGTAGAAGTGACTTGATTATGTGGCCTATACAGCTGTGCCCAAAAGTTTACACCCTCCAGCAGAAGTCCGGATTTTTTGGCTTGAGTTTCAAAAACCTGTTGAAAATATATTTTTTAAAAAGCCTTGTATTCTACCACTACATATCACTACAGTCGGCTGAAGTTGTATTTTGTCCTTTTTCAAAATGTCTGCTCTCATGAAATCACCCGCTCACATATTTTCAAGAAAATAATTTCTTGATGTTCAAGAAGTTGCATAAAACATCTGAATAGTTATAGATGTTTTCTGCATCAAATTAATTCATGTTAACTAAAAAACTTTACTAAAATAGTATGCGAAACTGCCCAAAGTGTCAAATGCAATGACTGTATATAGAATGGACAGCGTGCTTCCGCCTGTCACCGCTCTACGTTTTTGAAGCCAAAAAACCCAGCCAGAGTCTGCGCAGTAGAGAATTTCCGGTTGAGCCAAGTAAAAAGAGAAATAAAAATATTTATTTCTTCTTCTTCAGAAGGTTTAGTCTCCTTTTGGCTCTTTCCCGAAGTTTCTTATATCCCCGATAAAAACTACTCACGAACAGCAGCTGTCAACTATCAGAAAACGAAACTTATATCACGGTTTTTAACGTCCAATAACTAATGAGAAAGTAACTTCTCAGAAAAAAAAACACCTGAACACCATGCAGCCAGATGACATCGTCATACTACCTTAGCGTAAAGATGAGAGAAACGTTTCTACAAGGTATCGTAATTTTTTAAAGTTTTCCCGGCTCATATCTGGAAAACATGGGGAGGCGGGGCTTATGACCTATACTGCAGCCAGACACCAGGGGCCGGGGCATCTGCTGGAGGCTTCAGTTTGAGCCGAACGTCTTTACGTCCACTCATTATACAGTCTTTGGTCAAATGTGATACTTGAAATATATCATATTCCATAGATTTTGTTAAAAGGGTTAGCAAACATCTCAGTTCCACTGAAAATGGAATTTTTGATTTTTTTTTTTTTTATGGGTTGGGCTTTACAGGGCTAAAAAAAAAAAAGGCTGTTCAACATGAGGAATTGTACTCTCAGTGGGTTTATGTTAAATCAGATTTTTTTGTAAAGGTTACAGTCTGCAAAGTCCTGTGCTGGTTATAAATTGGTCTGACTGAATGATTCCAGACACAGCTTATATCAAACATTATATTTTCTATCCTGTGATTTCCAGCTGCTGTGAAAATTGAATGTTATAATTCGGACTTGGCCTGATAGTGTGTAGTTGGTTGTTCTACCAATTACTTTCTCACTTTAACTTTTCTGGCATCACAGATTGTTCAAATGAACTGCACCTACGTAGCACCCCACAGGCGCTACAATGTGTAGAGTACGAGTGTGGAGTACGCCACAAAAAAAAAAAAAAAAGTTATTTGCATTTGATTAGTCATAAATACACATGAGCCAAAAAAGAATAAAGAGAAGTCGTATGAATTTTGGAATCCAGCCCGTTATGCTTCGGTTCCAGTGTGAAGCTCTGAAAATTTTGTGTTTGCATAATAACACTTACAGCGATGAATATAACCTCTCGCTTCCCAAATCGTTTTAGTTGCTATGGGGATCAAAGCTTTCTGCTACACTTGAGTAGGAATGACTGTTGTTGTTATATAAGGAGCACAGCCACTTTGCAAGGCTAGTCACTTTTAGGTGTTGAAATGCCATCGTCTCTGAGTGCACCGCTACGTGGGTGGCGTGCAAACCCCCCCCTCCCCTTTACCCCCCTGAAGACTGAGCAGGAGCTGATCCAATCTGCTCTGTCAGCACCGATGAGACTTCCTGGACAGGTAGAGCTGAATCCCTGATTGGCTGTCAGTCAGCGTCAGTCACTCCAAGGCCTGACTATCAGTCATACAGAAAACACACAAGCTTGCATACAAAAGAATAAAAAAAGAAAAAGACTCTGGAGAGGGCAAATTTATTTGCAAGTAAATTGCAAAACTTTCATTCAGAGAGAATTACCCCTGAGAACGGATCGGTAATGGTTGCCTGAGCCACAACTGTTCTGCAGCAGCAGTTTACTTGTTGAAATGTGAGGCGCTCATTAGGCCAAGGGTTCCCTGATGAGACAGTTTAATTACATGCCATGGGGACCTGTGAAGTGGTAGAGCTGCCATAATGACTTTTATTAGCAATGTGAACCAGCAAAACACAACAGAAGATCTTTTTAACGTCATTGTTTGCAATAGTCAGTGGAACAAATGGGTTAATACAATATCACGAGGCTTTTATTCTGGGAAGCTCGGGCTCTTATTTTGTGAAAAATAAATAAAAACACTGCAGTGCTGTGAAGCGTGTTTCTGTAAAGCAAGGTGAGCAGCTTAGATTCAGTGCTACAGGCGAGAAAGTCTGTGTCAGTTCAGCTTCAGAAGATTTACTTGTGTGTGTGTGTGTGTGTGTGTTTTTCCGATGGAGCCAGTGGCTATTGCCGGGAAAACCTGACGAATGTTTGCAGGCTGATCACAGACTCAACAGGCGCTCTGACGGGGACAAGCGACCACCCAGAGTGAAGTGTTTGCTGCTTCCTTTTGTAACTTATTTACCTCCCACTCTGCTACTCATACCCTTCAGTCTACACCTTGTTTGGTTGAGTCCTGTCCTGCTGCTTCTCCCCACAGAGGGATCTACGGGGAGAACCAGCCCCGCAGCCTCCCTCTGTGGTGCCTTTTGTTTCCTCGTGGCCCTCCGGTCTCTTTAGCATGCAGATGTGATTAGCTAATGTCACCTCGCAGTGGGGCTGATTCAGACTGTTCTCTCTGCTGGAGTCGCTAAAGCATTGCAATCCTGAGAAAATCAAATTATAGAGCTATTAATTTGTCTTGGTAATCCAGGCTGTCTGCTGCTCAGGAGAAGTAATCTCCCAGGACTGCCTTCATCAAGTGTGTGATGCCAGCAGAAGTGAAGCATTAGCTAATTAACAGGGGAGGAGTGAGCGGCTGGGAATTAAACCTGGTCTGAATCACCTGTCTTCTTACGGAAACTGGGTGACATGTAGATCACATATCATTTCTAAACTGTAACATAAGAGAAAAGCTTCACTGCTAAGTCCTTGAATTGAAAAAAGAGTCACACGTAACTCATGGTCTTTGACTTGTCTTTGACTAAACACTGTTTCCTGGTGTCATGTTTTAGGCCCAATTCAAATTCCTTTCTTAACCCTCAATCTTAGTAGCCCTCAAAACCAAGTGTTAAGGTCTATCTTGTGACTTAGAAATGGGACACCCCTTAAATGCAAATGAAATTGTTGTGGACTGTCTGTCAGTTATTCCTTCCCAATCGCAATAGTTTTTTTATAGACATATTTATTGTGTTGGTGCCTGTATAAGTCGACAGTGTCGTATCCATAGTTTATTGAAAGGTAAACACCAGCTATAACTATCGTTACATAACTCTGCGGCTACAGGAGATGAGCCCGGTCATCTTATACCATTATCGGCACAAGCATGTTATATAGGCTGTTATCTTGATAAATCAACTACATTACCACGGAGAAAAATGATCATTTTGTAATGTTTACTAACTTAAACATGGCTTGTTCGCACCGGACGCTATTGACAAAAGATCGTAAAATAAAAATAAATGTTATGCAACAACGAGGTAAATAATCCATAAAATGGGTCTAAACTAAGATAATACAATGGTTTTTGTAATATTTATATCTCCATTAAAAAACAAAATACTTAATTTGTAGCTCGCCTTCTCTGCCGCTTTGGATGCCATGTTTATTTACTGAAAATACGCAGCATTCTGGATGTCCCTTAGTCCCAAGGGTGGTGTCGGAGAATCTCAGTATTGAGGGAGATACAGCCTCAGTCTTACCCCTCAACCTTAACATTCTGAGAATCGGGACAGCACTTACACTTCGCGGGAGTGCGCATTTTGAGATTGAGGGTTAAGCCAGGAATTGGAATTCACCCTTAAACGGAGCATAAAAATAGAGGTTTTTAAGTCTGACACCGTCTGCGATAAATAAATATGTATAATTTTCAACTCTCAGCAAGGATACCAACTCCCACGTCAGCAAACACACACAAGGTGACCACGAGCAATCTGCTCACTTTGCTTATTCGTACTCATACAAGGTCACACCATGCAGCGACATGCACTTTTACTTTTACTCATTCATAAAAATACAGAAACTTCAGAGAGCTGGAGCTAATTAATGTTTACGTTTGAGTGAGATTTCCAACATTTCTTACAACAAACCATCAGCAACAACAAGATTACAACTAATGAGATTTGTGCTTCATCCATCCGAACAAGTTTATTGCTGTAATTAAAGCAGTGAAAGGTAAATGCAGTGTTTTTGCTGGGCCTCAATGAAAAAATAAATTTCTGTTCTGTTTCTTGTAACATATCTTTGATTTATGGAGCACCATTTGGAAAGTTACACACACTACGAATAAAAACAACATTTCTCTTTAGGCAGTTTTAGAGAAATATTTGTGAAATATGTTTCTCAGATATTTTATGTGAATGCTGAACTTTTTATCTAAATAGTAAAATGTATATTAATCAATGTTCAATGTTGTATATTACTGTTACACATAAATGTCCTGATTGTAAATATTTAGCTACCTTTCTAAACGGTTCATTTACATTCTTAATATGATGCTCAGATTTCTAAATATTTAGCATAGTTTTCTTAATATTAAGCTCAGATTTTAAAACATTAAACTCAGTTTTATAACTATTTAACTCAGTTTTCTAAATATTAAGCTCAGTTTTATAAATATTCAACTCAGTTTAATAAATATTTAGCATAGTTTTCTTAATATTTACCACAGATTTTTAAACATTTAGCATAGTTTTCTTAATATTAAGCTCATATTTTTAACTATTTGGCATAGTTTTCCTAATATTTAGCATCGTTTTCTTAATACTAGCTCAGATTTCTAACTATTTCACTCAGTTTTCTAAATATGAAGCTCAGATTTGAAATATTTGGCATAGTTTCTTAATATTTAGCTCATATTTCTTAATACTTAACCCCAATGTTTACATATTTAACTCAGTTTTCTAAATATTCAGCTCAGATTTTTAAATATTTAGCATAGTTTTCTTAATATTTACCACAGATTTTTAATCATTTAGCATAGTTTTCTTAATATTAAGCTCAGGTTTTTAACTACTTGGCATAGTTTTCCTAATATTTAGCTTAGATTTCTAAGTATTGAGCATAGTTTTCTTAATATTTAGCACCCTTTTTTCTTAATATTTAGCATTGTTTTCTTAATACTAGCTCAGATTTCTAACTATTTCACTCAGTTTTCTGAATATGAAGCTCAGATTTGAAATATTTGGCATAGCTTCTTGATATTTAGCTTAGATTTCTTAATATTTAACCCCAATTTTTAAATATTTCACTCAGTTCTCTAAATATTCAGCTCAGATTTTTAAACATTTAGCATAGTTTTCTCAATATGTAGCTCAGATTATCACATATTTAGCTTAGAAAGGGGCAGTCAGTTGTGATTTGGTGGAAATATGGCAGAAGTCTGGCTTTGTTGAGGTTTCTCCTTTTTGTTTTTGCGCATTTAAAGTCAATTAAGTTTAGATAAAAAGGCTGAATTTCAACTTTTGCCTCATAATTTTGACTATTTACCTCAAAAGTTTGACTTTTTGCCTTGTTATTTTGATTTTGATATCTCAAATTATTCACTTTTATCTCATAACTTTGACTTTTTCCATCTCAAAATGTTGACTTTTGAACTCAAAATTAAGCTTGTCTCTTAGTCAGTTCCATTTTTGAAAGCCTTAAAACTTTTAATGACCTGTTCTTGAAACATGGGCAGATTTTCTCTGATGAGGCTCCCACAAGAATAGATAAGTTAGAGAAAAATGGAGCGACACTTAACTATGGAGATGAAACAAGAGTTTGGCAAAGCACAGAGGCATAAACTGCACAGAGAAAGCTTCCACTGGCATTGAAACACCTTCACACAAAAAGTTGTCAGTCATTGAAAACACTTGAGAATAATACAAAAAGAGGAAAATATATTTTGGTCATGAGTGTTTTTATTCACTGAAACTAGTTTTGTTTCCAAGGATTCAGAACAGACAGAGAAACTTTACTGATGGGACAAGAGCTGGACGATTATGTTCAAATTGGATTAAATTGCAGAATGGTCTGCCGCAATATTCTTATTACAGGAAGTGAAATATGTCTTTCACCAACACAATTTTTTTGCAGTAGATGTTTCATACTCTACACCAGTGTTACTCAACCCGGCTCAAACAATATAGTTGAAAAATACTTTTGTTAGAGAAACATTTAAGTGGCAAAAACGGCAAGAAGCAGCAATACAAATAAGTCTGTGGTGACAAAAATGGTCGAAAAACAGCAAAAATGGGTGAAAATTGGGAATGTTTGGAAAGTAGCAAAACTTTTTAAACTTCTGATGAAAGTTCATTAATATTCTAAATTTCTGAGACACTGAATTTTGAGTTTTTATTATCTGTAAGATATAACTATTGACATTTCAAGAAACAAAGGCTTGATATAATTAACTCTACTTATAATGAGTTGATGCAGTATTTGGGTTTCACTTACTTTAATTAGTGACCAAAAATATTGAATTTCTCAATGATATTCCTATTTTTTAGATTCATTTTAGATTTTCTTCACTTTTCTCCTTTATGTGCGTGTATTTCTGATTAAAAATGAGAATAATAAATACATAAATATAGATAATCCCTGTCAGTATATCAATTAATACCAGTGACATAAGATGGGGAACCTAAAATAATGGCACAATAAAATTGCAACTGTAACATAGGGAAAAATAATTGGGTAACACTTTGCTTGACGCCTATGTTTATACCGTATTATAAATACATTTATAATGTCTTATAATGACATTATAGCACTGTATAACTACAGTTATAAACATTCATTAGTTACTATAATGCTTTATAACAATAATCATAACACACTATAAAGCATTTACTCCTCATTATAAGGTCAGGTATTACAATATGTTATCTGTTTGGAACTCACTGACAATGCCCACATAGATAATACATTATACAGATATTTATCATATTCTTATAAAAATGCTTAACTATCATTATAAACACTCATAAATTACCATAACTCTTTATAACAATGAGCATAAGACATTCACACACTCCTTCAAAAAACTTTTAATGACCACATTCACAACGAGTGGCTACGGTTATAAACAAAAGTCCTTCAAAAACAAACAAAACAGAAAAATATATATCTTTTTTTTATCCATGCAAGAACAACAAATAACATAGCAAAACTTGTTTTTTATCACTATTGTGACTCCATCAAAAAACTTTTATGGCAACTATGATAATTATAATACCCTTTGGTCCTTGCAACAAAAATCAGTTATCAAGGAACCAACAATCATCACATAAGACATTATAAAATGTTGTATAATATGTTATGCTCATCGTTATAAAGAGTTATGGTAACTTATGAGTGTTTATAATGATAGTTAAACATGTTTATAAGAATATGATAAATATCTGTATAATGCATCATCTGTGTGGGTATTGTCAGTGAGTTGCTAACAGTTATAACATTATAATACTTGACCTTATAAGTGATGAGTAAATGCTTTATAGTGTCTTATGATTATTAGTGTAAAGCAGTGGTCCCCAACCTTTTGCAATTCAGGGCCCACTTTTAAGTCTCAAAAATTTTCGCGGCCGACATCTGACCCTGGAAGCACTGATTCTGTAACAACTGGTTAAAATGTGGGATGGTGATTAAATTTTTAGATTATACAACATGTTTGAACATGTTTAATATCCTTTAAGTTTTAACATTTTAAAAATGATTCTGTATATTTGTATCGTTATACAATTACCCTTTATTAAATTTCAGACTATTTTGGAAATGATTTGGCGGCCCACTTGCAATACCTCCACGGCCCACCAGGGGGCCATGGACCACAGGTTGGGAAACACTGTTGTAAAGCACAACAGTAATTTATGAATGTTTACAATTGTAATTATTCAGTGTTATAATGTTATTATAAGACATTATAAATGTATTCATAATGCGGTATAAACATAGGCGTCAAGTAAAGTGTTACCAATAATTGCAATTAGATTAATTTTGCAAATCGTTCAGTCCAATCTGGGATACAAAGAGAGAGCAAAAAGTGGATAATTCAAGGAAACTCCAGCCATTCTAGTGTATCCACACCTCTCTCATTAGCAGACACCAATAGAGCTGAATACAGCTCAGAATATATGATTTTAAAATACTCATTTTCTACTTGATTAGGTCTGAGAATGAGGAGAAGCCTTAAGTGTAATTAGGAATCTATAATGTCAGCTCTTTCTGTAGGATTGCAGTGGGAGAAACTGGAAAGAAGGAGAAGTAGAGCAGTGGCCTGTGCTGTGATCGTTTCATTTTGTCCTAGTTTCACCGACAAAATGATGCGAGCAATTTACAAACCGCAGAAAGATGTTTCCTCACTCACCGCTGTTTTTCACAGCTCTTTCCTTAACACCATCCTCCTGGTAAAAGCTCTTCCTCCTTATGCACGTTCAGCGCCCGAGGATACTGCTCTGTAATCACATTAGTGGATCCTGTGCGACAGCCCTTTCACAACATGCAACGTGTTACACTCCAAAAAAAGCGTCCTGTCAGATGCAGCGACGTGGTGAAATCTTGAGGAGGCACTTTTTTTGTGATTGTAAATGTAATCATTTGTTTGCCTGCAAAAGCGAGAGTGAATACGGATAACGAGACGTCGTTACCGCCGATCCCACTTTTATTTTCTGGCCTCGATCCTGTGTGAGAGCGTCCCACGATGTTTAACAGACATTAGAGGGCTGTTGTCGAGAATAAAAACATCTCTGCATGCCGGGGCCATAACCCAAACCTTTGCAAATGTCATGTTTCCCCGTGACTAAGTTTACTGCTGCTATTTGTGTCATAACAAACCACCCCTGGGTGTGTATGATTGACACGTTGTGAGTGATAATTTGACACATTCTGCCATTATTCCTTTTCTACCAACTCACCCTTTTATTCTTAAGCGCGCCGCTGCGTTGTCAACTCGAACCTTTATGACACCTGACAGCGACACATAAGAAAAGTCGCTTTTCTTTTATACAAGTGCAAAGGTTTAAACTTTCACTTGAGGTCGCTTGCACATTGGGGAACCAAAAAAACATGTTTATTTATCCCTGTAGGTCAAAAAAAAAGATCTTGAATTCTTTTATTTTTGTTTCTCATTACCATGACTTTGAAAGCCTCCTGCCACATTTGCTTTATTGCAAACAGCACACATCAGCCGAAGACGAAGCCCCACCTCTCACGTTTGCGCCTAAACCACTCTGAAAAGCATAAACAGGTTTCTCAAAAAGTGCCTCGCATCGACAACGGCGGCCATCCCTGCAGTCAGCTCTGCACGGGGCCGTTTAGCAACTCGCGCCATTGATCGCTTCAAGTGAGTACCCGCCACAATCGGCATCCTATGACACCGGGAGGGGGGGAAGCCGGGG
>RPOG01001536.1:75947-121824 GCA_008086565.1 Thalassoma bifasciatum
AAGTCGTATGAATTTTGGAATCCAGCCCGTTATGCTTCGGTTCCAGTGTGAAGCTCTGAAAATTTTGTGTTTGCATAATAACACTTACAGCGATGAATATAACCTCTCGCTTCCCAAATCGTTTTAGTTGCTATGGGGATCAAAGCTTTCTGCTACACTTGAGTAGGAATGACTGTTGTTGTTATATAAGGAGCACAGCCACTTTGCAAGGCTAGTCACTTTTAGGTGTTGAAATGCCATCGTCTCTGAGTGCACCGCTACGTGGGTGGCGTGCAAACCCCCCCCTCCCCTTTACCCCCCTGAAGACTGAGCAGGAGCTGATCCAATCTGCTCTGTCAGCACCGATGAGACTTCCTGGACAGGTAGAGCTGAATCCCTGATTGGCTGTCAGTCAGCGTCAGTCACTCCAAGGCCTGACTATCAGTCATACAGAAAACACACAAGCTTGCATACAAAAGAATAAAAAAAGAAAAAGACTCTGGAGAGGGCAAATTTATTTGCAAGTAAATTGCAAAACTTTCATTCAGAGAGAATTACCCCTGAGAACGGATCGGTAATGGTTGCCTGAGCCACAACTGTTCTGCAGCAGCAGTTTACTTGTTGAAATGTGAGGCGCTCATTAGGCCAAGGGTTCCCTGATGAGACAGTTTAATTACATGCCATGGGGACCTGTGAAGTGGTAGAGCTGCCATAATGACTTTTATTAGCAATGTGAACCAGCAAAACACAACAGAAGATCTTTTTAACGTCATTGTTTGCAATAGTCAGTGGAACAAATGGGTTAATACAATATCACGAGGCTTTTATTCTGGGAAGCTCGGGCTCTTATTTTGTGAAAAATAAATAAAAACACTGTAGTGCTGTGAAGCGTGTTTCTGTAAAGCAAGGTGAGCAGCTTAGATTCAGTGCTACAGGCGAGAAAGTCTGTGTCAGTTCAGCTTCAGAAGATTTACTTGTGTGTGTGTGTGTGTGTGTGTGTGTGTGTTTTTCCGATGGAGCCAGTGGCTATCGCCAGGAAAACCTGACGAATGTTTGCAGGCTGATCACAGACTCAACAGGCGCTCTGACGGGGACAAGCGACCACCCAGAGTGAAGTGTTTGCTGCTTCCTTTTGTAACTTATTTACCTCCCACTCTGCTACTCATACCCTTCAGTCTACACCTTGTTTGGTTGAGTCCTGTCCTGCTGCTTCTCCCCACAGAGGGATCTACGGGGAGAACCAGCCCCGCAGCCTCCCTCTGTGGAGCCTTTTGTTTCCTCGTGGCCCTCCGGTCTCTTTAGCATGCAGATGTGATTAGCTAATGTCACCTCGCAGTGGGGCTGATTCAGACTGTTCTCTCTGCTGGAGTCGCTAAAGCATTGCAATCCTGAGAAAATCAAATTATAGAGCCATTAATTTGTCTTGGTAATCCAGGCTGTCTGCTGCTTAGGAGAAGTAATCTCCCAGGACTGCCTTCATCAAGTGTGTGATGCCAGCAGAAGTGAAGCATTAGCTAATTAACAGGGGAGGAGTGAGCGGCTGGGAATTAAACCTGGTCTGAATCACCTGTCTTCTTACGGAATCTGGGTGACATGTAGATCACATACATATCATTTCTAAACTGTAACATAAGAGAAAAGCTTCACTGCTAAGTCCTTGAATTGAAAAAAGAGTCACACGTAGCTCATGGTCTTTGACTAAACACTGTTTCCTGGTGTCATGTTTTAGGCCCAATTCCAATTCCTTTCTTAACCCTCAATCTTAGTAGCCCTCAAAACCAAGTGTTAAGGGCTATCTTGTGACTTAGAAATGGGACACCCCTTAAATACAAATGAAATTGTTGTGGACTGTCTGTCAGTTATTCCTTCGGTTCGCGTTATCAAAAAAATAATCTGTATAAATAACACAACCACGGACATATTCAGCTGTCACAGCATACCATAGTTTATTGAAAGGTAAACACCAGCTTTAACTATCGTTACATAACTCTGCAGCTACAGGAGATGACATTAGCCCGGTCATCTTATACCATTATCGGCACAAGCGTGTTATATAGGCTGTTATCTTGATAAATCAACTACATTACCACAGAGAAAAATGACCATTTTGTAACGTTTACTAACTTAAACAATAGCAACATGGCTTGTCCGCACCGGACGCTATTGACCAAAGATCATAAAATAAAAATAAATGTTATGCAACAACGAGGTAAATAATCTATAAAATGGGTCTAAACTAAGATAATACAATGGTTTTTGTAATATTTATATCTCCATTAACAAAGAAAATACTATATTTGTAGCTCGCTTTCTCTGCCGCTTTGGACGCCATGTTTATTTACTGAAAATACGCAATGCATTCTGGATGTCCCTTAGTCCAAAGGGTGGTGTTGGAGAATCTCAGTATTGAGGGAGATACAGCCTCAGTCTTAACCCTCAACCTTAACATTCTGAGAATCGGGACAGCACTTACACTTCCCGGGAGTGCGCATTTTGATATTGAGGGTTAAGATTGAGGGTTAAGACAGGAATTGGAATTCACCCTTAAACGGAGCATAAAAATAGAGGTTTTTAAGTCTGACACAGTCTGCGATAAATAAATATGTATAATTTTCAACTCTCAGCAAGGATACCAACTCCCACGTCAGCAAACACACACAAGGTGACCACGAGCAATCTGCTCAATTTGCTTATTCGTACTCATACAAGGTCACACCATGCAGCGACATGCACTTTTACTTTTACTCATTCATAAAAATACAGAAACTTCAGAGAGCTGGAGCTAATTAATGTTTACGTTTGAGTGAGATTTCCAACATTTCTTACAACAAACCATCAGCAACAACAAGATTACAACTAATGAGATTTGTGCTTCATCCATCCGAACAAGTTTATTGCTGTAATTAAAGCAGTGAAAGGTAAATGCAGTGTTTTTGCTGGGCCTCAATGAAAAAATAAATTTCTGTTCTGTTTCTTGTAACATATCTTTGATTTATGGAGCTTGGCAGCCATTTGAAAAAGTTACACACACTACAAATAAAAACAACATTTCTCCACATTCAGCCCTGAAACATCACTTTTTAGGCAGTTTTCAAGAAATATTTGTGAAATATATTTCTCAAATATTGTAAGTGAATGCTGAACTTTCTATCCAAATGATAGAATGTATATTCATATATGTTCAATGTTGTATATTACTGTTACACATAATAATAATGTCCTGATTGTAAATATTTAGCTACCTTTCTAAACGGTTCATTTACATTCTATATATGATGCTCAGATTTTTAATCATTTAGCATAGTTTTCTTAATATTAAGCTCAGATTTTAAAACATTTAACTCAGTTTTATAACTATTTAACGCAGTTTTATAACTATTTAACTCAGTTTTCTAAATATTAAGCTCAGTTTTATAAATATTCAACTCAGTTTAATAAATATTTAGCATAGTTTTCTTAATATTTACCACAGATTTTTAATCATTTAGCATAGTTTTCTTAATATTAAGCTTAAGTTTTTAACTATTTGGCATAGTTTTCCTAATATTTAGCTCAGATTTTTAACTATTTGGCATAGTTTTCCTAATATTTAGCTCAGATTTTTAACTATTTGGCATAGTTTTCCTAATATTTAGCATCGTTTCCTTAATATTAAGCATAGTTTTCTTAATATTTAGCATAGTTTTCTTAATATTCAGCTCAATTTTCTAAATATTAAAACTCATTTTTCTAAATATTAAACTCAGTTTTCTCAATATATAACTGAGTTTCCTAATGATTCAACTCAATTTTCTAAATATTTAGCATAGTTTTCTTAATACTAGCTCAGATTTCTAACTATTTCACTCAGTTTTCTAATTATGAAGCTCAGATTTGAAATATTTGGCATAGCTTCTTAATATTTAGCTTAGATTTCTTAATATTTAACCCCAATTTTTAAATATTTAACTCAGTTTTCTAAATATTCAGCTCAGATTTTTAAACATTTAGCATAGTTGTCTCAATATGTAGCTCAGATTATCACATATTTAGCTTAGAAAGGGGCAGTCAGTTGTGATTTGGTGGAAATATTGCAGAAGTCTGGCTTTGTTGAGGTTTCTCCTTTTTGTTTTTGCGCATTTAAAGTCAATTAACTGTAGATAAAAAGGCAGAATTTCAACTTTTGCCTCATAATTTTGACTATTTACCTCAAAAGTTTGACTTTTTGCCATGTAATTTTGATTTTGATATCTCCAATTATTCACTTTTATGTCATAATCTTGACTTTTTCCATCTCAAAATGTTGACTTTTGAACTCAAAATTTAGCTTGTCTCATAGTCAGTTCCATTTTTTAAAGCCTTAAAACTTTTAATGACCTGTTCTTGAAACATGGGCAGATTTTCTCTGATGAGGCTCCAACAAGAATAGACAAGTTAGAGAAAAATGGAGCGACACTTAACTATGGAAATGAAACAAGAGTTTGGCAAAGCACAGAGGCATAAACTGCACAGAGAAAGCTTCCACTGGCATTGAAACACCTTCACACAAAAAGTTGTCAGTCATTGAAAACACTTGAGAATAATACAAAAAGAGGAAAATATATTTTGGTCATGAGTGTTTTTATTCACTGAAACTAGTTTTGTTTCCAAGGATTCAGAACAGACAGAGAAACTTTACTTTACTGACAAGAGCTGGACGATTATGTTCAAATTGGATTAAATTGCAGAATGGTCTGCCGCAATATTCTTATTACATGAAGTGAAATATGTCTTTCACCAACAATTTTTTTGCAGTAGATGTTTCATACTCTACACCAGTGTTTCTCAACCCTGCTCAAACAATATAGTTGAAAAATACTTTTGTTAGAGAAACATTTAAGTGGCAAAAAGGGCAAGAAGCAGCAATACAAAGAAGTCTGTGGTGACAAAAATGGTCGAAAAACAGCAAAAATGGGTGAAAATTGGGAATGTTTGGAAAGTAGCAAAACGTTTTAAACTTCTGATGAAAGTTCATTAATATTCTAATTTTCTGAGACACTGAATTTTGAGTTTTTATTATCTGTAAGATATAACTATTGACATTGCAAGAAACAAAGGCTTGATATAATTAACTCTGAGTTGATGCAGTATCTGGGTTTCACTTACTATAATTAGTGACCAAAAATATTTAATTTCTCAATGATATTCCTATTTTTTTAGATGCATTTTAGATTTTCTTCACTTTTCTCCTTTATGTGCGTGTATTTCTGATTAAAAATGAGAATAATAAATACATGAATATAGATAATCCCTGTCAGTATATCAATTAATACCAGTGACATAAGATGGGGAACCTACAATAAAATTGCAACTGTAATATAGGGAAAAATAATTGGGTAACACTTTGCTTGACGCCTATGTTTATACCGTATTATAAATACATTTATAATGTCTTATAATGACATTATAGCACTGTATAACTACAGTTATAAACATTCATTAGTTACTATAATGCTTTATAACAATAATCATAACACACTATAAAGCATTTACTCCTCATTATAAGGTCAGGTATTACAATATGTTATAACTGTTTGGAACTCACTGACAATGCCCACATAGATAATACATTATACAGATATTTATCATATTCTTATAAAAATGTTTAACTATCATTATAAACACTCATAAATTACCATAACTCTTTATAACAATGAGCATAACACATTCACACACTCCTTCAAAAAACTTTTAATGACCACATTCACGAGTGGCTACGATTATAAACAAAAGTGCTTCAAAAACAAACAAAACAGAAAAATATATATCTTTTTTTATCCATGCAAGAACAACCGATAACATAGCAAAACTTGTTTTTTTATCACTATTGTGACTCCATCAAAAAACTTTTAAGGCAACTATGATAATTATAATACCCTTTGGTCCTTGCAACAAAAATCAGTTATCAAGGAAGCAACAATCATCACATAAGACATTATAAAATGTTGTATAATATGTTATGCTCATCGTTATAAAGAGTTATGGTAACTTATGAGTGTTTATAATGATAGTTAAACATGTTTATAAGAATATGATAAATATCTGTATAATGCATCATCTGTGTGGGCATTGTCAGTGAGTTGCTAACAGTTATAACATTATAATACTTGACCTTATAAGTGATGAGTAAATGCTTTCTAGTGTCTTATGATTATTGTTGTAAAGCAGTGGTCCCCAACCTTTTGCAATTCAGGGCCCACTTTTAAGTCTCAAAAATTTTCGCGGCCCACATCTGACCCTGGAAGTACTGATTCTGTAACAACTGGTTAAAATGTGGGATGGTGATTAAATTTTTAGATTATACAATATGTTTGAACATGTTTAATATCCTTTAAGTTTTCACATTTTAAACATTATTCTGTATATTTGTATCGTTATACAATTACCCTTTATTAAATTTCAGACTATTTTGGAAATGATTTGGCGGCCCACTTGCAATACCTCCACGGCCCACCAGGGGGCCATGGACCACAGGTTGGGAAACACTGTTATAACGCACAACAGTAATTTAAGAATGTTTACAATTGTAATTATTCAGTGTTATAATGTTATTATAAGACATTATAAATGTATTCATAATGCGGTATAAACATAGGCGTCAAGTAAAGTGTTACCAATAATTGCAATTAGATTAATTTTGCAAATCGTTCAGTCCAATCTGGGATACAAAGAGAGAGCAAAAAGTGGATAATTCAAGGAAACTCCAGCCATTCTAGTGTATCCACACCTCTCTCATTAGCAGACACCAATAGAGCTGAATACAGCTCAGAATATATGATTTTAAAATACTCATTTTCTACTTGATTAGGTCTGAGAATGAGGAGAAGCCTTAAGTGTAATTAGGAATCTATAATGTCAGCTCTTTCTGTAGGATTGCAGTGGGAGAAACTGGAAAGAAGGAGAAGTAGAGAAGTGGCCTGTGCTGTGATCGTTTCATTTTGTCCTAGTTTCACCGACAAAATGATCCGAGCAATTTACAAACCGCAGAAAGATGTTTCCTCACTCACCGCTGTTTTTCACAGCTCTTTCCTTAACACCATCCTCCTGGTAAAAGCTCTTCCTCCTTATGCACGTTCAGCGCCCGAGGATACTGCTCTGTAATCACATTAGTGGATCCTGTGCGACAGCCCTTTCACAACATGCAACGTGTTACACTCCAAAAAAAGCGTCCTGTCAGATGCAGCGACGTGGTGAAATCTCGAGGAGGCGCTTTTTTTGTGATTGTAAATGTAATCATTTGTTTGCCTGCAAAAGCGAGAGTGAATACGGATAACGAGACGTCGTTACCGCCGATCCCACTTTTATTTTCTGGCCTCGATCCTGTGTGAGAGCGTCCCACGATGTTTAACAGACATTAGAGGGCTGTTGTCGAGAATAAAAACATCTCTGCATGCCGGGGCCATAACCCAAACCTTTGCAAATGTCATGTTTCCCCGTGACTAAGTTTACTGCTGCTATTTGTGTCATAACAAACCACCCCTGGGTGTGTATGATTGACACGTTGTGAGTGATAATTTGACACATTCTGCCATTATTCCTTTTCTACCAACTCACCCTTTTATTCTTAAGCGCGCCGCTGCGTTGTCAACTCGAACCTTTATGACACCTGACAGCGACACATAAGAAAAGTCGCTTTTCTTTTATACAAGTGCAAAGGTTTAAACTTTCACTTGAGGTCGCTTGCACATTGGGGAACCAAAAAAACATGTTTATTTATCCCTGTAGGTCAAAAAAAAGATCTTGAATTCTTTTATTTTTGTTTCTCATTACCATGACTTTGAAAGCCTCCTGCCACATTTGCTTTATTGCAAACAGCACACATCAGCCGAAGACGAAGCCCCACCTCTCACGTTTTGCGCCTAAACCTCTCTGAAAAGCATAAACAGGTTTCTCAAAAAGTGCCTCGCATCGACAACGGCGGCCATCCCTGCAGTCAGCTCTGCACGGGGCCGTTTAGCAACTCGCGCCATTGATCGCTTCAAGTGAGTACCCGCCACAATCGGCATCCTATGACACCGGGAGGGGGGGAAGCCGGGGAGTGCAAGAGGTGCAATTAGCTGCTCCCAAGAGCCCAGAGGTAGTGACAGACAATCAGCATAGACAGAGAAAGCAAGGAGGAGGAGGAGGAAGTGAAGAAGATGAAGAGGTGTGTACAAGGAGCAGGAGGGTGTGGGGTAAAGATGGTCATTACCCAAATGGGTCGTTATGCCCCATCTATCCATCCCATGCTGCCATAGCCCCTCGCCCACGCCACAGGAGTTTTAATTGGCCTGGTACGCAGTGTTTGCCCAAGCACTCTGCAAGTTTGGAGAAGCGCTCTGTAGGGGAATGCGGTGAGGTTGGTCATGCTGGAAATATAGTGGGTAGAGGTGTGAGGTGTATGCATGTGTGTCTTCCTATATATGAGGCTGTGTTCTGAAACTCATATCGATGATGAGAGTTTTATGTCCGGCTGCATGGATAATGAGCAGCTGGAGTTTCTGGGATCTCCTGTGTGGGATGCACAAAGAGGAATCAGCAATCTGTAGGACTCATTATACGTCTGCTGTCACTGCATTAAAAGTACCAGTCACTAAAACTGAACTCAGAGCAGCAATTATTGGAGCTTCAACATATACTGTTCAACATATTACAGGTTGTGATGTCCACGTGTGGAAATCAAATTACTGGACTTGGGAAAAGTGGAACAAGTGATGATGCTATATTTTAGATGGAAAAGACATTCATTCTCCAAAACTAGAAAAGTTTATCTGACTCTACATCTTGATGTTGGAACAGAACAAACTGAGTAAACATACCTGCCTGTAAACTGGTGATGTTCGATACCACTGATTTCCTCATCAATCCGATACTAGTTCTACCAATTAGACTGGAAAACTCATAATGGATATATGGATAAAATGTTATTTTTTTTCAATTTTTCCAGAATTTTTCTAAGTTCATCACGTTTTTCTTTTTTTTATTGCAATTGTTCTTAAAGCTGCACAACAGAGGATTGCCGCCATAGACTGTATAAAACATGGACGTAGTCTCCGTGACGTCACCCGTCTGTTACAATGACTGTATATAGAATGGACAGCGTGCTTCCGCCTGTCACCGTTCTACGATTTTAAAGCCAAAAAACCCTGTTTCTCTAGCCGCCATTGTGCAGCCAGAGTCTGCGCAGTAGAGAATTTCCGGTGGAGCCAAGTAAAAAAGAGAAATAAAAATAATTATTTCTTCTTCTTCAGAAGGTTTAGTCTCCTTTTGGCTCTTTCCCGAAGTTTCTTATATCTCCGGTAAAAACTACTCACGAACGGCAGCTGTCAACTATCGTAAAACGAAACTTATATCGCGGTTTTTAACGTCCAATAATTAATGAGAAACTAACTTCTCAGGAAAAAAAAACACTCGAACACCATGCAGCCAGATGACATCATCATACTACCTTAGTGTAAAGATGAGAGAAACGTTTCTACGAGGTATCGTAATTTTTTTAAGTTTTCCCGGCTCATATCTGGAATACATGGGGAGGCGGGGCTTATGACCTATACTGCAGCCAGACATCAGGGGGCGGGGCATCAGCTGGAGGCTTCAGTTTGAGCCGAACGTCGTTACGTCCACTCATTATACAGTCTATGGTTACTGCAGCTCCGTGTCATATATAGCACTGGTTCCCAACCTGTGGTCCGCGGCCCCTCGGTGAGTCGCGAAAGTCTTACAAGTGGGCCGCCAGATCATTTCCACAAATAGCATGATTTTAGTGGAGGGTGATAATATAAAGATACAAATATACAGAATCATGAATTATGTTAAAACCCAGATAGGTTTTAAAACAAATTAAAACTGTTCAAATAGTCATATAGAAAAAAAAAAAAACTTTAAAAAAGCATGTTACAGCCTAACAACAACCTGAAATGTACTAAAAAAAAAACAAGAAAAAGTAATAAATCCGAAAATGTAATGACTGGTCAATAATGTAACAAAGTTTCTGGGCCGGAAAGTCTCAAAAAGAATGCAGTAAAACCCAAAATATAATAACTGACCCACAATGTAACAACTTGTTACACTTGGTACTCATTGGGTCAGAGGTGGGCCGCAAACATTTTTGACACTGAAAAGTGAGCCCTGAGTTGGAAAAGTTTGGGGACCACTGATATATAGTATAGTTACAGGGAACAAACAAACGCTGAACATATTGGAAGAAAAGCCAAAAAGTTACCACAACTGTCATTTTCCGAGGTTTAACATCTTAACATTTGAAACATCTGTGGATTTTGCTGATGCTTGTTCCTGGTATTAAGTGATCAATGGTTTTGCTCCTCCCCCATTAAAAGGGTTCACATCACTGTGTGTGGATAATGGAAGAAAAACTAGGACAGCCAAAAGAGCTGACTGTGTAATACATCACAGATCCTCTAAGTTTGGCAAATTGGCCCTCGTTATTGGAGTGCCCACTTCTTGGAACTCATTACCGAGTAAAATCAGAGAAAGCTGCAGCTTTGTTGAATTTAGGTCCAAGATGAAATCACAGCAAAAATCAACTCAATGACTGTACTCAGGTCCTGCCAAAATAAACAAATGGAACAAATAAATAAGGTACGCCATTGAGTTAAACCTTGGAAGTACCTTTTTTGCTTTTTAATAAATTTTTCAGAATGGTTCATGTCCATTTTTCTCCTGTTTATTGCATGTAACAGATAAACATAGCAGTAATTAAAATAGCAGATGTATAATGTCAAAGACTTATAAACTATGTTTATTACTGTTATAGCTACTGTTATTATTATCATCATAGTCATTATTATAATTATTATTATATAGTTGTATGATAGTAATAAAAACAATATATGAATATACATATAACACATTACAACTAGTGTCATCATTATCATAAATTGTAAACTATAGGAAAGACATTCATAGAAGTGAACTGTTACAGATGTGAATAATATGTTAAATGTGAGTGTTTATGTTTGTTATTTCAATTATGTATGTACGTGCATGTATGTGAAGGTATGTATGTATATATGTATATGCATATCTGTACCTCATCATTATTATTAATTTATTTATTCCTTCTTTGCCCCTATAATTCATTATCATATTTATTAGTTATTAACATACTGCCACTTGTTCAGTTTTGAGGGGTGTTTGACATTATAATTTATGACACGAATACATGGATGTAAACCTTCTGAAAAATGTGAAAATTAATACAAACGTGTGTAAAAGAAAATTGTGAACTACAGTGTTCCAAAGAATACATAAATTTCATAAGTTTTGACTTCCTCTCACTCATTTTTGAACATGCCATTGTTTGATTTTGTTGTTACACTTTTTTCTCTTTCATTATGTTCAAAAATAAACCTTTAAATTAAAAAATAATTCACTTTCCCCCCCAAAAAAATCAAACACATTTTGATATTTTCCCCATTATCCAGCCGTATATAAAATGATTTCCAAAGAAGAGCATTCCTCCAGATCCCTCCGTTCAGGCTAAGCCTCTAACTGCAAAAATAAAGAGGAGAAGAAGAAGAAGAAGGACGAGAGCTGAATCTGCCTCCAGAGCTCCGGCACACATTAAAGGAAAGAGCGTCACTCAGGGGCTTTGGTTAGAAAATGTCTGCACATAAGAGCAGCCAAAAAAAAAAAAAGTGCACACAGCAGTTGGCAGGCTCAGCATGTGGCAGCCTGTCCATGTGCATCTTAATTTGTTTTCTGGAATCAATTGGTAAAAAGATTGATTTTTCACATCAAGATGTCTTCAGGGTTATGCTAAAAACTACTTTGATAATTCTGTATTAATTGAATTTTCAGCCAAACTTCAAAAGCAAAAAGGCTGTTTACACTCAAGAACGTATATAACTTTAAAATGTTAATACTGCAAGTGTTGAAGACCCGATCTTGTAAACAGATGCTTCATAGTTCCCTATAGTTAAGTTTTTAACGTTGTATTTTAGTGTATTTTTGTCAACTTCAATGCTTTATTACACCCGCGTTACCTCTATTATTAAAATGGCACCTTAATGCCTGCACTGTCTGTTTTTTTTTTCTAAAAGTTCCCTTTCTGTTTTTGTTCATAGGTTCCTGTTTATTCTGACGTTATATTCTATTTCATATTTTACATTTCTCAATGCACAATTTCACAACACATGCACAGTTATGTATAATTCCTTTTAAAGTCTTTTTCCTTTTTCTTAATTGATATTTAGGCGTTTGGGAGGGGGGTTTAGATGCAGGCAATTTGTAATTTTGTAATAATGTTGCATGCTATGTCTTGTATTTCTTGTAACCTGCTGCTAGATACTGTGAATTTCTCTCAGGATAAATAAAACACGCATCCATCCATCCATCTATCTGTCTTAACTGTCCTCTGGGCTTTAAAAGAACAGATAAATGTCCATGAAGAGTGAAAGTGTCCAAAAAGTTCTGAGAAGTAGGTGGGACACAACTATCTCATCTATTCTCCTCAATTGGTTTCGTGTCCTGCCTCACTACAGCTGTACAGCACAGTCGGTGACAAAAAGCCCTCATCAAAATAACCAATGACCTCCTCCTGTCTGCTGACTCTGGCCACCTCAACATCCTCATCCTACTGGACCTCACTGTAGCCTTTGACTCCATCAGCCACTCCATCCTGCTCACCCGTCTGAAATCCCTCATCAACATCACTGGCACTGCCCTCTCCTGGTTAACTTCATACCTCTCTGACAGACAACAATTCATCCACATAAACAACTGTTCCTCCTCCACTGCCCCTCTGTTGCATGGCGTCCCCCAGGGCTCGGTGCTTGGTCCTCTACTGTTCATCCTTTACATGCTTCCCCTCTGCAACATCAGCTTGTTGGATTTTAATTTATTTCAATCTGTAAAGTGTCTTTGAGTACTTTGAAAAGCGCTATATAAAATAAATGTATTATTATTATTGTTATTAACATGGGAGGTGATTTAAACGTGATGGGATTAGTCTGACCTGTGTTTCTGCTAAGCCTCGCAGTGCACTGGATTTATTAGAGATATTTGGATACCATTTCTTCTCTCTCTTTACCAATTCCGATACTTATGCTGTGGGTATCGGCTGATACTGAGTACCGATCCGATACCAGTATGTTATAAAAAAATATCATACTGCATGACTGTGGTATGATTATCATTGTGGTAAGGCCTGGCTCAGGTTAAAGCCTTTGTAAAACATGAATAAATACAGGACATTAAAGCCATTTATTTCTAAATATAACAGTATAGAGGTATTCAGCGTGAAATATTGCCACACTACACCGACATGATTGTGCTGGTTAGCTTAGCTCCAAGTTTCGCTGCAGGTTGCAGCAAAGCAATCTTGTTTTAGGAGCAGCAAAGAAGACTGTTTAACAGAGTTCAACAGAGCTCAACATTAGATTTCCAATTGAATAAATTACGTGGTATCTGATCAGTGCCTGGACTCCAGTAGGTGCCGATACTGATACCAGCATTTTCGGCAGTATCGAAGCTGAAGTCTGCTGAAGTTGTAACCCAGTTTGTGGCAAAATTTGACTATTTATCTAAAAATCGTCTTTTTATATGCCATTATTTTGTATTTATTTTGTATAATTTCGAATCAAATCTTAGAGTTTTAACTTTTTATATCAAAATTTTTACTTTTTATCTCAAACATTGACTTTATTTCAAAACGTAGACTTTTTATCTTAGTCGTTTGTCATCTTCAATTTTGACCTTAAATGAGAAAGATTGGATTTTTACCACATAATGTTAAATTGATTTCTTAAACTCTGGAAGTTTATTGACTTTTGTCTCAGAATTTTGTCTTTCTATCTCAAAATTTCCACTTTTCATATTAAAATATTGTTTTATCTCAAAGTCTGAAACAATTCTTACCTTCAGTTTATATTTTCATCCTCACATTAGAGTAAAAGCTTTTGATGTGTCAATGGTTTGATGTATATTTCTGTCAAGTTTGTAAATGTTACTGTACATTATGAATTGAAATCTGCCAGAAAAATCGCAATTAGATCTTTTTCTAAAACCGTTCAGCCCTAAAGAGTACATCCATGAATTGATTCTTTATTAACGTCTTTAAACTGGTCTCTCCTGATTACAGACAGAGCTGAACTACTTATCCAATAAAACTCTGCTGCTCTGAAACTAGCAGCCGACAAAGAGAGAACACTGTAGTCTTCACCGAGGAAGATTTGTTTTGGAAGCTCTCAAAGGACAGAGAGAAACTCACGGATCTTGGCTGATTTCAAAAGCAATAAAAAGCTTCTTAAGGAGATATCCGTCGGAAAAGTAAAGTCTCTCAGTTTGGAATCAGCAGACAGAGAATTCAATCCGACCACCAGTCTGTCTGACACTTTGGCAGACTCATCGTCTTGAGGTGAAACTACCTCTGGGACAGATATTAAAGCTCAGCTCGGATTCTTGGCAGGCGTACACGAAATTAGAAACCCCAGCGCCTCCTTGAGATTTGTAGCATCAGTATTAGCATGGCCCGTGTTTTGATTTTTTGACCCTGTGAGGAGTTAGTATACTAGACACAGACTCCAACACCTTGTATCAAAAAATGAGAAAAAAAAGTCAAAAAAAGAACATATTATTCTTGCTAAGCTTCCAGGAGAATTGGTGTGTCCAAAATGCATTACTGCATCATCTCAGTGAAAGCGCTATGATGAATATCTTTCCAATATGTGAGGGGAGAGAGAATTTCTATTAGCAAGCTGCTCAGATAACATAGCAGAGGAAAAAGGAGAAAAAAACACATCCAGCTGGCTGAGAGGAGCTCCAGTTTCCTCTGTCCCCTCTGAGGCACACTCTTCAATCAGCCTCTATTAGGAAATTACACGTTATCTTCTCAGACTGGATCGATAAATTATCACATAACAAGATGTCGGACCTTGATTTGCATTACTGGTCCTGACAGCATGTAACAAACTAATTATTTCAGTGGGACCTCTTTGCTCCGCGTGTGACAATGTAGAAAATGGAGAGGAGGCATTTCTCCGACTTGTGATCGCTTATGGTGGCATTAACCCTCTAACGACGAATGTCTCGGCGCCGTGACATCAGCATTTGAATGCCCTTCAATCCTAAACGGTTCGCATAGTCTGAAAAAATTCAACGGTTCCTGAAAGCTGAGACGTCGCTCTTTCAGCCGATATGTGGTTATTACGGTAATTTCACTCAGGCGTTTATGGAAACCCACGAATAAACATACAGACCGCGGTGCAGCTGGATGAGAGGGAGACACAGAGAAAACAAAGCAGAGTTTTTCCTAAAATGTCAAAAAGAAGATCCTTTCAAGTTAAAAAACCTCAACTGAAGTTTCTGCATGATTCTGAAACAAAGGAGCATCTGAGAGAGCAACTTCATGAGAGAAAAGGTAAAGTTAGAGGGGATGAATGAAGCTCTCTCAATCTAGTTTTTACTTTATTTTATGCGTAATTCGATGCTTGAATTGTGTGGTGACTCTTTGGAAGGATGTGCAAAGTCTTATTTGTACAATATGTATCGATTTTACTGTTGACAATACGTAGTAACCTTTTTAGAAGCTGTGTTTCTACCGTATACCAGAAAGTGTTTGTTACGCCGCATTGTGTAAAAACGGCGCATTGTGTAATAATCAGACGCATTTTGTAATAAAATTCTTGAACGCAATATGTAATAAATTTTCCCCCATTATGTAATAAATTATTACATATTGCATCGGTTATTACAAAATGAAGGTGTTGCACTTTTTTCATAGCAATTGTAAGAATTTAGTGCATTATGTAATAAACTACCAAAACTGATGTCTTTATTAGAAAAAAAAAATCAACTTACCTTCAGAATTACATTGAGTATCAGCATACCAGCATGAAGATCATTCATTGGTCAAATCTAAGTCAAATATAACTGAATTCACAGAGATTGTTTTTGAGAGTTCACAGAGACAAAAATTGCTCTATGCAACACCTGCATTTTGTAAAAACCGATGCAATATCTAAGACATTATTACATAATGTGGGAAAATTTATTACATATTGCGTTCAAGAATTTTATTACAAAATGCATCTGATTATTACACAATGCGCCGTTTTTACATAATGCGGCGTAACACACACTTTCTGGTAAACGGTAGAAACACAGCTTCTAAAAAGGTTACTACGTTTTGTCAACAGTAAAATGCATACATATTGTACAAATAAGACTTTGCACATCCTTCCAAAGTGTCACCACACAATTCAAGCTTCGAATTACGCATAAAATAAAGTAAAAACTAGATTGAGAGAGCTTCATTCATCCCCTCTAACTTTACCTTTTCTCTCATGAAGTTGCTCTCTCAGATGCTCCTTCGTTTCAGAATCATGTAGAAACTTCAGTTGATTGTGCTGTTATTACAAAATAAAGTCAAAATTTATTACATTATTACATAATGCGGCGTTCTTACATAATGCGGCGTAACAGTGTGTTTTACAGGTCGTGCGCAAAATAGCACATGATGTTTTTCTGCATTTTCAGAAATGTGTTTCAAGTCTTCAAGCTGTGTGATCTTTGTTTGAGGCTTGAATTGTTGCTAAATTTTATATATACTGTACCATGCCTTGTTCGTACTGTGCAATAGGCGTTAGTCGCTGAATATATTTCTCCTTTACTTCCAGATTAAGTTTTTCTGTCAAGAAGAGGAGAAAAAAACCTGAAGTGACTTTTGTGCAAAGAGAAGGACAAGATCTGAGCTCCTGGATATTATAGTGATGCTGTTGATACCTCTTTTTATACAGAATAAGAGCAAAAAAATCTCATAATCATTAGTGTATATATGTTTGTGAATGTTTCAATCTTCAGCTCATCCTGTAAAACTCATTTGATCTGTTTGTTTGTAGTGTTTTTTCTTCTGAACCTCTAACATCCAATTCTCTGTTTGTGTTTTTCTTCAGTTTAAAGTGTTTTTTTTTAACAGGACATCCAGTAAATCGGACATGACACTAGATTTTAAAAGTTTAAAGTGTTCCAGAAAAATGGACCTAAGCACTCACGCTCAGGACATTTTTTGATGTTTTATGGTCAAGATAAGCAAACAAGCAGCATTTTAGGGCGCAGTTGTTAAAGGGTTAAAAACAAGTTTCAAATAGAGCTGAGACAGGAAAGCCAAAGGCGCTAACGCTGGTATAAATATCATCATTAGAACACATAATCACAGATTTTTCCCTCTCTATACCCTCAAACTATTCTGATGGCTTAATAAAAATCAGATGTAAAAGACCATTTTGCTTTATTTCCTTTCATGTTTTTATTACACTGTCTAACTGCTTTTTATTTCTAATACGCCCAAATGAATATCTTTAAACAGTTTCAATCCGGTTGGAGTGTACGCCCAGGGTCTTTTTGATTTAAAGTCGAACACAGAAAATGACTACACTTGAAATGTCATTTGGAGGAAGGTATTGGCCTGGATATGCAGCAAATGTGCAGCTCTGTGAAATTGAAAGAGGGAATAATAAAAAAAAAAAAAGATACCATGGCAACTGCTGACATCTTGTCCCCTGATGGTAAGCCTGTCTGGGCCAATCAGTAACAAATATGTCAGCACTACATGTGTTGGTCTATTAAATATAAATTGTCAGAGAAGAGGAAGTTGCTTAAGAAGGTCATTTATTAGAGGGCTGAGATAATTTAGGTGGCAGAGTTGTGATGTTGTTTATCAGCTAAATTTAAGAATCTGTCAGTCAGACAGTCCAATAAAATGCAGTATTCATAGATTCATGGCTTATGTGCCACTCAAAAGTTACAAGCTGGGATGCACCAATTCTGAAAAAAAGGGCAAAACTAAAAACTATGGCTGTTTTCCAAACCGCCTACTACTTCCACATGTGTGTTTTGTTGGACCTGTTTAGTCGTATACTACTCTGGATTTCTGTTTCAGGAAGTGGAGCTGACTGTTTTTTTTCTAATGTTTAACTTTATCATAAATAAACAATGAGTACATTAAAATTTCAGTCATTTATTCACCATATCAATCAGTGGTGAAGTTACAGGAACAATGAAAGTAGATAAGTTAAATTAGATGTCAGTGAGATCCATCGGAAAATAGATAAATGAAATTAAGCACGGGAAGGGAATAGTAGTTGTAATTTTTTTGAAAATTTGTTTTGCTATTTTTATTATTTTTAGTGGTTCAAGGAACATTTTTAATTCATTTAGAAAAACAACAAATTCAGGGAGAGATTATTGTCCCGAGTTTATAAAATTTGCAAAGGTATAGATGTTTATTACAGAAAAATCACTATTTTTTTTTTTTCACCAAAAGTTATCGTGTATTGGAAATGAATCTGAAACCAACTGATTTTTTTTATTTTTTATTTTTACAGCTGTTTTTAGTTTTTAGACTGTTAGTTTAAAATAAAAAAGTGATAAATGATTTACGAGCGTTTATGAATTTCGTAAGAGTAAACAGCATTTTCATGATGAAGTGAGCAGATTTACCGCTGTTTCTTTCGTGTCACTTCACTTTTATCTCTGCTTTGATAACTTTTAGCGCTTGTCTCTGAAACTCAATCCTCCAATCTTCAACATTCTCTTCTTTTTCACAATCTCAACACAAGCTCCCTTCGAGTGTGAGCTTCCCAAACTTTTCCTGCTAGCAACAGCTGTGCCATAGTCTCTCTGTCGTCTCTTCTCAAAATCTTTGCTGATCTCTCATCTTTATTAGTGAAATACATAGACTGTATAAAACATGGACGTAGTCTCCGTGACTTCACCCGTCTGTTACTGCAGCTCTGTTTTGAGGCTAAACGGCAGGAGCGGCCATATTGGAATTGGGACGTGTGACGAGTGCCCAAACTCACAGCCATTGGACGCCCGTCAGTCACGTGATCTGAGCTGTGGCTCTGATTGGGCAAGCTCGCGATCTTAATATCTTCCAAACGGCCAAGTTAGAAAAAAATTCACCCCCCTCACAGTGTGTGCTTTTAGCGAAATTAGCCATCCAAACTGGAGACAGGTGTTGTACCAGGCTTTAAATACGCTAATTTCGGCTCCGAAAACATCTTTTTTTGCGTTTGTTTGTACGTGACTTCCAGTGCTTCCGGAGCCAGCCAATGGGAGAAGAAATATTCACACGAAGTTGTGAGAAATTAGAGAGATGTCCTTATACAAGAAACTTTTTTCTTATCCTATTGGCAGATTTTTTTTTACTTGTTACAAGCAGTTCAGAGCTCATTTTTGTCCTTAAATAACTCAAAATAAGACATTTTCCTGGACTTATCAGTTGAATGTCGCTCGTATCAAGAATAAAAAGACATTTTTTGTTAAGTTTTTGCAGTGTAAACACTGAAACTACCAAAAGAAACAGTGACTCTTTTCATTCATCGAGGAGAAAAGCTCGGTCCTCTTTTTCCATCTTTCGTAAAAGCTGTAGAAAACGTGTTTGCTTCACCGAAATCTTCTGTTCTTGACCATTAAACTGAGAAAGCGAGCTTCTTCTTCAACAATTCAATCATCTTCAACATGATCTTCTTTTTCACAATCTCACAACAAGCTCCCTTCGAGTGTGAGCTTCCCAAACTTTTCCTGCTAGCAACAGCTGTGCTACAGTCTCTCTGTCGTGTCTTCTAAAAATCTTTGCTGATCTCTCATCTTTATTAGTGAAAAATCAAGAGTTACTCAGGAAAAACTGCTGACAATGAGCTGATATTTATAATAACAAATGGTAGCTTCTACTTACAAATGTGTTCTCTTCACTCACTACTATCAGACAGATCTAGATCACTATAATCACTATAATAATGTTTTGTTCTTTTTTTCTAGCAGCAAACTATTGTACTGAGCCATTTTTCTGTTGACAAATTGTTACCTACATCTTTAGTGTTTGTGAAATGTAAATGAGTCAGTGAGAATGACTTTGAAATTAAAGGTGAAGAAGAAAAGAACAGAGCTAATAAGAAAATAATGAGATTATCTTTCTTTCTGTAACCATGGCACTGCTCAGGCTTTAAACAATTAATCTCACTATAAATAATATTACGCTCTCATTTTCAGTCTATAGAGGCCTCTGTCAAGCCTTAATGTCTTCCTATAGAAATGATGAAAAATCTGATGATAAATGAAGTTGACTGAGTTTATTCTGCTGTTTCAGATCATTTAAATCAAATAACATTGAGTTTTACATCCCGGGACACAGAAGAAAAACAGTAACTTGAAAATGCTCGATACCCCGATACTGTGACGTGATTATCATTCTCCTCCAGCGGCTGACCTTTCAGACAATCGATTGATTGAGCAAATAATGTGAAACTTACTCCACAAAGAAAAGAATCATCGCTTGTGGCGCTAATGAAAACATCCAGAGTATCAGATGATGAAGTATGATTAGAAATGACTTCCACATGAATACTGGATGAAAGCTGAGTCATGCAAAGTGAGTCTGTGTAAAATACAACCGTAGCATAAATACAATCCTGATCGAAACTTTAAGACCAGTGAAAAAATTAGCATTTTAAACTTTTGGATTTTTAAAAGGATTTTGGCTTTTTACCCTATAACTACCCCACCAAGAAAAAAGGACTAGAAACTTTTTTTTTTTTTTTAACATTTCTTTCTGCAATGGGTGAGTAATAACCCCAATCCTTTTTTCTTTTTAAAATTAACCTTTTAGTTTTTAAAATATCGACCTCTACCCCATGGGTTCCCAAAGTGGGGGTCGGGATCCCTTGGGGGGTCGCGAGACGTTGGAGGGGGGTCGCGAATTGATTTCAGTTTAGAGGGAATATCCACAGCTATCCCAGACCACATCTAAGGTACTAACGCCGTTTAGCTCAACATACCTGTGTGAAAAGACTTTCTTGTCCCTGACATTTATTAAAAATGAATATATATCTTGTGTGAACGTGGAGGATGATTGAGTCTCGGAGTGGCCGTCTCCAAAATTAAATCCAGGATGGACATGCTGTGCTCCACACATAGTGCCCATCCATTTCATCAGGTGAGAAAAACACTGAAACATATATCCCAAAAAGTTAACTTGCACTGCAAAAATGTTCACATTAACGCAGAGCTACAGTTTATGACTATTACTTGAACTGAATTATTCTTTTTCCAATGTGGAAATGAAAGTATTGTGCCAAAATTGAGTTTGCACACGACTGCAACAATGTTCGTTCACAGATTACAGAGAAATAACTTTGACATATTCTGCTTTTACTTCATATTAAACTGTTACATGTAAAATCATAACATGGTTTTCAGGCTGTTGTTCTTTTTTGTGTTGTCATTACGCCCATGTTTGGATACGCTTATTAGTGTATGTGTCCTTCGCGCACGTTTTCTTATGCTCAAGTCACCTCTGGGGATAGTGGGGGTCACTGGTCTCTGCCACCTTTGTTTTGGGGTCACAGGCTGAAAAGTTTGGGAACCCCTGCTCTATCCAATGGCTGAAGTTTCACTTAGCGGTTATGATATGATATGTCATACAAATGTGATACTCACAAAAATCGTTTTTGTTGAGTTTAAGTGTGTATTTTTATTGTGAATGTATTTTCGATGTTTATTGTCAAGTTTTATTTTGTGAATGAACACTTGGGGGCAGCACGAGCCAGCAGCGTCACTGGGTCTGAGCATGAGGTAGCGGGAGACGTTGGCTGCGCTCATAATCCTGCTTGTAAGTTGAATGAGCTACGTCTCAAAGTAGCTTATCTCAAAGTTTGAAAAAATTCTTAATTTCAGTTTTTATTTTCATCCACACATTAGAGTCGTAGCTTTTGATGTTTCAATGGTTTGATGTAATTTTCTGTCAAGTTTGTAAATGTTGCTGTACATGGTAAAAAAACTTCACTAAACTTTGATTTAAAGAAAATCGCTATATCTGCCAGAAAAATCCCAATTAGATCTTTTTCTAAAACCCTTCAGCCCTACTGTAAAGAACAAAATGTGCAACCAAACAACAGCTAAAAAAAGAAAAACAGCAACAGTACATCCTTCAAAATAATCTTTGATTGATCGTAGTATTATTAGAAGCAGCCATGTGTGTCGCAGGTCCCTGCAAATCCCACATGACATTTATTGATCTGTACGGTTCAATGGTAATAATGACAGATGCCCTTGATGCAGTGATCATCCAGGCGATGGATGTTCATCTGAGGCAAATATCTGTACATGGATGTCAGGTCAGCAGCTATTTTTTTTTTTAAAGTAGGAGAACAGTGAGTGCTCAGGGGGAGCTAAGGAGACTGACAAACAGGCAGTGTGGCAGGGAGTCAGAGGAGGAAAGAGGGCTTCAAAGATATATGGCGGTGGGCTTTTGTGAGGCTGCCAGAGGCTGGAGAGGAGTGCGATATTAGATGGAGAGAAAAGAAAACCTGTGAGCAAAAGGTATATAGAGTGTGTCCTTATAAAGTCAGAGAAAGGGAGAAGGACATAGGAGATGGAGACGGAGGGGGATAGAGGAAGGGATTGAAAAATGAAACAGAGAGGTAAAGAAGAAGAGGGTGGATGTCAGAGACTGAGGCGGAGAGTAAAGAACCAGGGATTGGCTGCTTAGGTAAAGGGAGCTTTGGTCCCTGTAAAGTCACATTACTGCGGGCTCATAACGCGGGTAAGCTGCTGCCTCCACAGATATGAGCAGTGGTTTTGGTACATGAATAATTCAGCTGAAGAGAAGGACACAGGGATCCAGGGATGCAGCAGCGTGGAGATGGGCCCTTTGCGATCGCCTCGAGAGACACAACGAAGCGGGGAAGAGCAAGTTAATTCACAATGGTGTGGGGTCTGACCTTACACACTCAAGAAATAAGCAGGAAAAGACCTCCACACTTGTTTTTCTTGCCCTCTGTACTGGACCTTGGGCTTCATTAGGCAGAGCTGGAAGTGCATCATGCTTTACATGAGGTTTGTTAGCAGGAAAATGCATGCAAAGCCCCACTGTGGGACTTCAGCCTTTATTAATCCAGCATGGAGAGAGTTAAAGCGAGCAGTTCCTCAGCATGCATTAGAGAGCTGCTGTGCTAATGGGAGGCAGGGCTGCTAGGAACCTGGTCGACAGGGATTAGATAGAGAAGTGATCACAGGGAAGACTTCATCAGAAATGCTGAGGCACCAGGCAGCTCATTACGACTGGAGCAGCAGAACAGACTCAGCCCAGTGGTCCTGCTCTCTGCAGCACACACACACACACACACACACATATAAGCAGCCTGGAAGTACAGTATCAGTGTTAACACACACAGCAAGACTCCCTACTGTACATGTAAGCATCTGTCGCAGTTACAAAAACGCTGCGTTATACAACAAAAGAGGACTCTAGCTTTCATAGCGTGATCGTGCACAGAAACGGACAAAAAAAAAGATCTAACGCAAACATGAATCAACAGGATGCAGACTTCAAACACAGACACACAATTCATATTTCATGTTGAGAGACGTGGTTTCTGAGCTGCAAATCAGAACAAAAGGAATTACATGTTTTCACAAACATCAAAACAATTTTCAGTCAGAACGAACAACACACCAACCTCTGGTCAAAATGTTCCCTGGTAAAGCTCTTCTTCTTGGTGCTGGGCACTTTGGTGTCTGTATTAATCCCATTTTCCCATTTGTGTTATTAAGTTTTCTACCCTGAGTTTGAGGTGAGCAAAAGCTTCTCATCTTCCTCACGCAGTTCTGTTTCCAACACATAGAAACTTGAGCAGGTATGCAGTAAATTATGGAACAAAATATAACTTACTTTATTCCCTCATAAATGGTGCCACAGTGGTGGACAGAGGGGGCGCAGGGGGGGGCGACTCCCAATTTTGTAGCCCAATTGTTGGAAAAAATGGGCTGCAGAGCCCTTTTAGGAGCCAAAATACACCATTAAATGTCCTCTTGGGCACTAAAATTTACACTAAAACAACATCTTAGAGCAAAAGTGTGAACCTAAGTGGCCTTTTGGGAATCAAAACGCACACTTGACTTTCCTCCTGGGAGCTAAAACACATAAACGTGCCTTCTTCTTGAGAACCCAAATGAATGCTAAAGTGCCTTCTTGGGAGCAAAAACACACTTAAGTGTCCTCTTGGGCATCAAAATGTGCACTTACATGACCTCTTGTGGGCAAAAACAAGCACTTAAGAGCCCCTTAGTTGTCAGAAGACACTTAACTGCCTAATTGAGTCCAAATGCACACTAAAGTGTCCCCTTGGCAATCAAAATGTGTACAAAAATGTCCTTTTAAGAGCCAAAATGTGCACTTTGATGCCATCTTGTGAGCCAAAATGCAACGTAAAGTGTTCTCAAGGGAGTAATAAACACAAACTAAAATGTTCTCTTGAGGACCGAAACCCACAGGAAACTGCCTTCTGTATCCAAAACACAACGAAGCATTGTCTTAGGAGCCAAAATGCACTAAACTGTTCTCCTGGGAACCACGATGTGCACTTACATGACTTCTTGTGAGCAAAAACAAGCACTGAAGTTCCCTCTCGGGTGTCAGAACACACTTAACTGCTAAACTAAGAAAAAACTGCATTGTTACGTGCCCTCTTAGAAGCCAAAACACACAGAACTGTCCTCCTTGGAATCCAAATGAATGCTAAAATGTCCTCTTTAGATCCAAAATGTGCACTTTGATGCCATCTTGTGAGCCAAAATGCATAGCAAAGTGCTCTAAAGGGAGCAAAAAACACAAACTTAAGAGTCCTTTTGGGACCAAAACCCGCACTAAGCTGCCCTCTCGGTATCTAAAACACACCAAAGCATTGTCTTAGGAGGGAAAACACACTTAACTGTCCTCCTGGGAATCAAAATGTGCACTATTTGTTCTCCTAAGACCCTAAATGAGCGCTATAACGTGTGCTAAATTGCCCTTTGTAGCCGAAATTGATGATGAATGATTTTTGCCATTTTTCACCTGTACCTGTTGTTTTCTGACCAATGCTGTAATCAGACCAATTTAAAGTTTTTGAAAGTTACAGGTAATCACAGGGGAAGAAATTTGCAATTAGCAACTGTCTCCTTTACAATCCACAAAAAGTACAAGTGTTATTCACAGAATATGAGCTGTATCTTAATAAAATGCATGTTCCCTGTCTTAATATAAAGTCTTAAGACTGAAAGTAATATTTCTTCATCAAACGTTTCAACCAACACCGGAACTTTATGAAATGAAAAGGAAACTGTCAGGTTGTTCATCAGAGTCGAACTTCGAAGGAAAAAAAATTATACACAAAAACCTCTTTCATTTGTTAAGACACTAACTTGTTTGCCTCCTGTGACCCAACTTCACGTCTTTGAAAGCCTCAAGGCCAGAAAAACATTTTCATCTGACGGCAATCGCCCTCCTCCTGCTCGAAAGAAGAAACGATCGCCGCAGAGAAGTGGTGGCGAGGATTGTGTGTTGTGTGACGAGTTCACAAGAGAAAGCAAAGCACAGCAGATGTTGCAGATGGGGGATTGGCAAAGACAGTCTGCGACGGAGATGAGGGATGTTTTCTGCTGCGGTGTTGACAGACTTTCATATTCAGCCAGGCTTCTCCATTAGGCAGGCCAATAAGAACAAATGTGTTCAAGTTTATCACACACAAACACACAGCAAAGCACAGCAAACACAGCGGAGACATTAGCCGTCGTTCTCGTCACAAGTCGGCCAGACACAGTGTGGGTAGAAAATGATCACAGTCTGTGAGAGATCCAGCCTGAGAAATCAGTCACGGTGGTGTTGTAAATAAAGACAGATGGTTCAAACAAGTGAGACAATTATTAACTTTGGACAAGCAGCAGAACGAAACAAAAAAGTCCTGACAAGCTTCTCCTTTGATGTTTGAGGACCTTCAAAGTCGCCAGCGCAAATTTACAACTTTTAAACAGTACAAATGTCATTGCAACACCCTACAAACTTCAGCTTCTGTCTGTTTGCCACTTAATCCTTCACGAGGTATCAGACAAGAATAGTTTTGATAGATGAGAAACAGAAGATCAGTAGAAAGACCAGAGTGACCTGATGAAACCTCGACTTCTCCTGAGGTGGATATTTGTGGGTTAGAGTCAAATCTTTTGATTTGTTGTAGAGCTGAGCTGATCGTTTTCTACGGTGGCCGGGAAGGGCAAAACAAAATTACAAATTGTGAAACACTCTTACAATGGTTTAGACAAATTTACATTTTAGAGAACAATTTTACATCCACTAAACAAAATTAAATTGCCATAACACATTTACAAGTCCTGAAACAAATTTACCTTTCGGAAAACAAATTAACAAGACGTGAAACACTTTTACAAACACTGAAACAAATTTACAAGTGGCGAAACACTTTTACAAGCTCAAGCATTAACCGGAAAGGGAATGTACCAACTCCCGGGATGAACCGGATGTGATAACAGGGAGTGGCAAATAGGCCAATAGTGTTTGTTGGAGGTCATCCAAATAGTGAAAGACCGACCACACGAAAAACAAAACCGCGTTAAGCGCATAATATGTTGTCCACAAAACGGACAAAACTTTACCTGGACGCCGTCCATCTTGGGTGACTGCCGCTCCCCGTTATCACATCCGGTTCATCCCGGGAGTTGGTACATTCCCTTTCCGGTTAATGCTTGAGCTTGTAAAAGTGTTTCGCCACTTGTAAATTTGTTTCAGCGTTTGTAAAAGTGTTTCACGTCTTGTTAATTTGTTTTCCGAAAGGTAAATTTGTTTCAGAACTTGTAAATGTGTTATGGCAATTTAATTTTTATTTAGTGAATGTAATTTTTTTTTCTAAAATGTAAATTTGTCTCAACCATTGTAAAAGTGTTTCACAATTTGTAATTTTGTTCTGCCCTTCCCGGCCACCGTAGTTTTCTGATCGAAATCGCAATTCAAGATATCGTGATCATGTGATCGCAAAAGCTGAGATTTTTTTTCCCCTGACTGACCCAGGATCTGTTGTGTCAGCTGTTTCACACACACGTCTTGTGTGTAAAACTGTTAGAAAAGATCCTTTTTCTTTGGTCAAGAACTTTAGAGTCAGTGTACAGTAATAATGTACAGTTACATTTACAAACTTGACAGAAATTTAAATCAAACCATTGAAACATCAAAAGTTTTTACTCTAATGTGAGGATGAAATTAAAACTGAAGGTAAGAATTGTTTCCGACTTTGAGATAAAAGGTCAATATTTTAATATGAAAAGTGGAAATTTTGAGAAATAAAGACAAAATTCCAAGACAAAAAGTCAATAACTTCTAGAGTTTAAGAAATCAATTTAACATAATGTGAAAAAAGTCCAAACTTTCTCATTTAAGGTCAAGTCCAAGATAAAAAGTCTACGTTTTGAAATAAAGGCAATGTTTGAGATAAAAAGTTGACATTTTGATACAAAAAAGTCAAAACTCTAAGATTTAAGACCAAATTATACGAAATAAATACAAAATTATAGCATAAAAGGCAATAAAAAACATTAAAAAGATGATTTTCAGATAAATAATTGAATTTTGACTTTTCTTAAACCCTGAGTCTAACACCTATTCTTGTTACTTCTTAACTGGACTTTTAAATTTTATTTTTAGTGATAAAAACTGAAGAACAAAAAGAGCTATCTTTGACTCTTAACTTTTAAAAAAAGAATGTAATACAAAATATTCTTAATTGTGTCAAGTTAATTAAATAAAATACAAAACGAACAAAATTCAACAATCACAAGGAAAAAAGGATTTTTCCCAACAGTCTCACACTCAAAGACGTGTGTGTGAAACAGCTGACACAACAGATCCTGGGTCAGTCAGGAGCAAAAACAAAATCACAGCTTTAGCGATCACATGATCACGATGGTTGAAATTGCGATTTTGATCAGAAAACGAAAACCACCCACCACTGGAGTCCACATAAGCACAGATTTATATGATATATTTGTGCATGATTCAAAGTCTCGAACGACTAACAAAACCTTGTTGATGTACGACACTCAGATCAGGAAGTGACTGAAAACATATTTCACTTTCACAAGTACTTGATCCATCGAACAAGGACGTGAGTCAAAGATGCTGATGAATAAAGACGTGAATCTTTACTCTGCTTTCCTGGCATTATTGGCGTAATTGCTATAAAATTGTATTCCTGCAGTGCATTTACATGTGTCTACCATCTGATGAATGCAAACTGAAAATGAAACTGACAACCTAAATATGCATTGTAAGTGCTTTTGCTATTGTAGAGGTTTTGGTGTGAGCATGTTTCCACCGATTACAGTAAAGAAAATAATGCGGAGGAGGAGGCGAGTCGGAGGGTTGAACCACTGATGTGGACGAGGCAGGGGAGCAGTTTATGGTAAAAACATAGAGAAGGGTCAACTCTAGCTGACGTTCAGCGATACATCCATTTCTGTGTAACTCATAGACAGTTAACAGAAATCAAAAACAGACACATGAGGAGAAATTACACTTTAAAGCAGTGGTTCCCAACTTTATTGGGCCGGGACCCCAAGAGACATTTTTAAATTCTAAAGTTAATTTTCTTGTATGTTTTGTACACTGTATCATAAATACAGAGTCGCTAGGATTAGTGCACAAAGTGACAGTTTTATTCTTCCTGATCAGAACATAGTCTTGATTCTGAATGAACTTTCAAATAAAAAAAAAAAATTACATATCCCCATGGGACAATTAAAGACCAATAGAGCAGTAAACAATGTAAACAACTGTAGACAAAGATCAGAAACAAGCATCCCAGGGTTCAGCACTGCAATGTAAATGCTTAATAATAAAATACTGAAATACTTCATAGTAAAATGCCAACTACATATTAAAACCTATAAAATACAGATGTCCAGTGTGTTGTGTCTTACTTTCAAAAAGAACAATAATTAATGAAAAATAGGCCAACAATTTTTTTTTTTTTTACCCATTACTAGACATTTCAGGGGACCCCCTTTGGATTCCAGGCGACCCCAAATGGGGTCACGACCCCAAGGTTGAGAAACACTACTGGCGCTTTTCCACTATGCAATTCCAGCCCTACTCTACTCGACTCTACACGGTTTGGCTACCTTTTCCACTAGCCCGACTACAGGCTTGGAAGATATTTTTTTACTTGTTGCAAGCAATTGATGCCCCATTTTTGTCTTTAAAAAACTTGAAATGAGACATTTTTATGACCTTGTCTAGTAAATGTGGCTCAAATCAAGAATAGTAAGACAAATTATACTAAAAATAAGACATAATGACTTGCTTAGATTTCAGTTTTTGCAGTGTAATTATGTTTTGTCGGTCAGGTAAACCATAAACCTGCTGAAATGTGAAGAATCTATGACTTTTGTCCTGAGGCAAAGTGATAAATGCAAGTAAATATTGCTCCCTCTCTTTTTTACTCATGTGACAAATCACTTAGGATCTTATTATCAATTTCCTTTGAACTGAATGAAATTAAATCCCAGCAAATTGATCTTCAATCCAATGTTTGTTGTTGAATTTAGTCGTGTTATCAAGGTTCACATCAGATTGGGTCATCGTGTAAAGAAGAGTTGCTTAATGAACGTACAGGCCGAGACTTTCATCTGTGCAATGCTAATTATTTGCGCTCTGGCTTAGAAACTCAAGATGAAGAATTCAGTTTGAGCTGACAGAAGAGATCTATCACTGGGCTGTCAAAAGCACTACCTACCAATTCAGTCTGCTCACAGAGAATAATAAGGAGCTATGTTGTTCTTTGATGATATCCCATGGGGGGTTCTTGGTCAATGCATTCCACCTCCGTGCTTTCACTCCACACCAACGTACAACTAATTGAAATGTGAGTTAATGCTACACTGATACCAGAAACAAGATCGAAAACGTTGTATGCTTCACTTGTACATTCTTATATCTTTTTTATATCATCAATAAAGCATCAGATTTTTGTTTTTGAAGGTTTAATAACATTATTTTTCCCTTTGCAATTTCTCTGACGTCATCAATTCTTCACATTTCAGACGCTAAGTTTATTTCACAGTTTTCTTCACCAACAAAACATAATTAGTGAAAGAATCGCTCACAACAACTGGGACGTCCTACCTGTTTGGGGTCATTACGTCACATCCTGACGCTCGTACCCTGAATATTCACTCTCTTTTCCACCAGAGGAATCCAGAGTTCAAACATATCAAAAGTGTTGTTTCATCAAATTATTCCAAGTGGTGAAATTTCTCCTGTAAAGTCCGTTGTTTGTTCTCATCAATGACAGCAGCTTCACAGTCTTAAAGCATTTCCTCCTCAATGTCAGTCTGACAAAGGTGGGTGTGTTTGTTTCACTTAGGGATCTAGCTGCAAGAAAAAAGTGACTCCATCTCGATACGCAGAGATTTGATGCCAGGAGAGCCTGATTTATACAGGAAGTGCTCTCTGACTAATAGCCTTTCCGTTCACGCGATACCAGCAGTAACTGGACAGACTGATGAAGAGTTAATAAGAGTTAATGTCACAATTTTTAGCAAACCTTTTCATAGAGAGAACAAAGTTGACTACAAAGAAGACACTGAGCACTGTGGCTAGTAGACCAGTAGTAGACTGTGGAAAACGAGGACGCATCTGCTGGTGTTGGTCACTTGAGACTAAAAACCCTCTAACTCCTACAAAGTTTTATCCAGAAAGCCCAAATTCCACCCAGATGTAGATGAGAAGGTGTAGAAGTGACGTGAAGAACATCTTATTTCTGGCATGAAGCATCTTGAAGTTAATGATGAGGGAAAAAAAGGTCCTGATGTGGACTTTAGCTTCATATAAAAAAATGACATTTTCTGAAACTAGAGACTTTAATTTTCAAATGAGTCGTTACTGATGCAATTTGACCTTATGGTTCTTCAGTTATAAGCTTTAAAAACAAAGCATGGTAAATAGGTAAGAATTGGGTGGATGCTAAGACGTTAAAGTCCCCCTGACTGAGACTAAAGCAGAAGCAGCAGATTTTCTTAATGAAGCCCAGGTTTAAGCTCTGTGTCCTCAGGAACATTAGATTCAGAAACACCAGCTGTAAGGAACTCATTTCCCTCTACAATTATACAATCAGACTCCTGCCAAATTATTTTGACTGTGAGGTTGTGATCATCTTTAAACTTTATTAAGAAATAATTTAATGAAGAAGAAAATTTGTTCCAGAGTCTGATTAAGAGGGTAATTGAAGATCTTGTACCTGATGCGAGACAGAAAAGAGAGAGAGAGAGAGAATCTCACTGTGATGCTGGAAATGAGTTTGCCGGCTTGAATATCAAGCTGACACGTTTCACTTTCTCTACGAAAAAACAAGCCACATATTCTTATTTTCTTGTTCATTTCCAGTATTTGTGACATTCCGCATCAGAAAATCCAAAGGGATGTCCTTGTAGCGTGACCGCGTTAAGTAAAAATCTGAGCTCCACACCCGCAGAGGTGAACCCGCTGACGGCGTCTGCTGCTTGATATTCAGAGGCTGAAGGATGAGGAGAGAAACTGGGGAAATTTAGCCAAAGCAATCTCTAATCACAAATTCAGCAAATCATTAGTGTGTCATATTGCAGGCGGGACGACTTTCCATTTTGATTCTTATTTAGACACCTCGTTTTATGTGAAAATAGAAGCAGACAAAAAAAACAAAAAACAGAAATAATCATATTCATAACCACAGGACTGAGGGAAGCTGAGGAAGACTGAGGAGGGACCACAGTTACAAAATTGGATGAGTTGAAGAGAACAGTTTGCTTTCACCTTGTATTACCTCATATTTCATCACTTCTTTGCCTTATTTTAAGTCTACATCTGAATGAATGAATGAATACATGCTTTATTTCGGTTAAAATAATAATAAAAATAATAATAAAATCATGTTTATCCCAAAAAATAATAATAAAACAAACAGCAACCGAAAAAAAATATTTCGTTGTCTCAAATTTGATTCATTTAGAGCAAGTATGTCCAAACCACGGCCCGGGGGCCAATTTTGGCCGGCCGTCTATTTTCAAGCGGCCTCAGCTCTCCATCCATTTTCTATACCGTCTATCCTGCTATTCAGGGTCGCGGGTGGCTGGAGCCTATCCCACCTGTCATTGGGCGAGAGGCGGGGTTCACCCTGGACTGGTCGCCAGTCAATCGCAGGGCTGACATAGAGACAAACAATCATTCACGCACACACTCACACCTACGGGCAATTTAGAGTGATCATTTTAACCTAACGTGGGCATGTTTTTGGTCTGTGGGAGGAAGCCGGAGAGAACCCACACATGCACGGGGAGAACATGCAAACTCCACACAAAAAGGCCAACCATGCCCGAACGGGGAATTGAACCGGCAACCTTCTTGCTGTGAGGCTGGAGCGCTACCCACTGCGCCACCGTGCAGCCCACCACTGTTGTCATCTTACCATAATTCAAGTTTTGTCACTTAAATTAATCATGTTCTAACTTTTTACATTTTACATTACAGTTTCTGTCAAGTGCTTGAAATAAAAACTCAATATATCTGGAAACGTTTCACAAAGATTTGGACTGTGCATAGGCAACTTTATAAAGCTATAGCTCTGTACAATCTGCAAAAACTCAACAACTTTTACAGCTGATATTTAATTGCATTTGGCATGATGCAAAATGTGTTTCATGAGTTGTTTAGAAAAAAAAAAAAAAAAACACATAAGAGGACCAGAAAAACTGAATTAAAGATGTGAAATAGTCAAAACAAGACAAAAGTTGAAGGAGAAAATGATTCAGAATGTGAGGATTAGAGATATTTGGGGTTTAAAAGGTTTTTGTAACCGTCGTATAAACAAAGGTGATAAAGTCCAGATCCCGATCCTGCTATAAAATGTTACATATTTTTAGCAGGTTTGGTTTTATCTCAAAAGTCTGCAATAATAGCACAAGCACAGTTTCCAAAACGGCCCCTTTGCTAAAAAGTTTGGACATCCCTGTTTCAGAGGAATTAAATCAGTGATCACATGATCATTTTTCCTTGAGCAATAGTTTCAGTTTGCTTTTAAAAACACAGAGGCTTGTACTGTCTCTAATGTGGGGAGGGATTGAGTACTTGTCCACAACATAATAGCAGCATTAATCTACAGTTTACTGACAAGTATCGGGGCTCCAATGGTCGTTCCTGTGACGTCTGTTTGGTTTGTTTTAAAGAATTAGTCATTTATTGTACTCATGATGCTCCTGATGCTGCAGAACATCTGTGATGGCACAAATCCACATGCGATCATTACCGCCTCCACCGCCACCGCCACCGCCTCTCATGGCTCAACGTCTTGCAAGAGTTGTCCATTAAATGTTGGCTCTAGCTCAAATAAATGCGGACTCATGTGCACACTCAGGGAATGATAGAGTGTAAAGTGACAGAGGGACAATGTCACTGTTTGCAGCTGTTCAAACATGTCATCTACTCTCTTGTTGGGGCTCCCCATGTAATTACGCAGCTGTCACACTGTAATCACTCTAATCTCTGGTGAACAGCACAGGCCACTCACTCATTAAGAGCCAAGCCTCCACTTCATCTCCCTCACATTTTTTTTAAACCTGGAAAATAATCTCCTTGTCCGGGAATTGCATGATGGAAAAACCCTCATTTAGATTCATAAAAATAAGGAATTGCAAGTACCATGACTGCTGGTGGAAGCCTGAGCGAGATCACACGCAGGGAAAAACGGCTGTTAGCACAGGGATCAGCAATCCTAAACAAGATGTCTGCCAGGGATTGTTAATCTTGGGAATTAACCTGTAGTCAGGCTGAGTTAGTGTACTGTCCGTGTTTTGACAGCTGAGAGGCTTCACACAGTCAGAGCCTGGAAGAAGGGAGCTGTCAGGTTGTATGGATTAAATGTCAGCTGATGTGACAAGTTCAAAGGGAAGGCATCAAAATGAAAGCTTCACCGGTAAATGACAACTTGCAAACATTTTGATTCCTACAAAAATTGCGCAATTAATACAAAGTGGATGTGGTGTATGATGAGGCCTTGAAGCTCTCTGTAATCACACTGTGTGAACAGTTTCCTCCGTGTAGACCAGTGATTCCCAACCTGTGAAGGTATTGCAAGTGGGCTGCCAAATAATTTCCAAAATAGTCTGATTTTAGTGGAGTGTAATTATATAAAGGTACAAGATACAAACAAATAAAGGAAGCTACAAATAAACAGAATGTTTTAAATGTTAAAAAAAAAGTTGTTCTCTAAACCAGTGGTTCCCAACCTTTTTGAGTCCTGACCATTGACTGTATATAGAATGGACAGCGTGCTTCCGCCTGTCACCGTTCTACGTTTTTGAAGCCAAAAAACCCCGTTTCTCTAGCCGCCATTGTGCAGCCAGAGTCTGCGCAGTAGAGAATTTCTGGTGGAGCCAAGTAAAAAAGAGAAATAAAAATATTTATTTCTTCTTCTTCAGAAGGTTTAGTCTCCTTTTGGCTCTCTTTCCCGAAGTTTCTTATATCCCTGGTAAAAACTACTCACAAACAGCAGCTGCCAACTATCGTAAAACGAAACTTATATCTCGGTTTTTAACGTCCAATAACTAATGAGAAACCAACTTCTCAGGAAAAAAACACCTGAACACCATGCAGCCAAATGACATCGTCATANATCGTAATTTTTTAAAGTTTTCCCGGCTCATATCTGGAATACATGGGGAGGCGGGGCTTATGACCTATACTGCAGCCAGACACCAGGGGGCGGGGCATCTGCTGGAGGCTTCAGTTTGAGCCGAACGTCGTTACGTCCACTCATTATACAGTCTATGGTCGTGACCCCATTTTGAGATCACATATTTCTGGGGACCCCAGAGATGCTTTATGCCAAAATTAGCTTTTTTTCCTCTGTGTTTTTTATACTCTATAGTCAACACAGAGAAGACAGAATCTATTTTTCCTGATTAGTATATGAGCTTTATTCGAAATAAACTTTTGAACTCAAAAAACTTAATTGAACCAATTAAAGGCACATAGAGCAGTAAACAATGGAAACAACTATGGATAAATATAAAAAACAGACAGCACAAAGTCCAGTATTGGACTGTAAATTTACTCTACCGCTCAAAATGCTACAATACTGGATCCAAGAAAATAAAAATAAAGAACAAACACCATAAAAACAAAACACTATAAATACTGAAATACTTCCTTAAAAAATGCTGAAAATACTAAAATACTTAATAACACAATGCAAACTAAATACAAAAATATTAAGTTGTTCAGTGTGTTGTTTTAATTTTAAAAAAGAACAATAATTTACTCAAAGAAATATTTTTGTCAGTAATTTTTTATCCATTACTGGACATTTCAGGGGACCCATTTGGAATCCAGGTGACCCCACCTGGGGTTCTGACCCCAAGGTTGAGAAACGCACTAAACGGACCAAAATATTTTCTAACTTTGGGGCAGAAACCATGCACCCTGAGTTATTTAAACTAAGCAATAGCTTCTAGTCTAAAGGTTAGTACCCACGCAGAAGTGCTAACCTGCAGTTCTTCGAGATTCCACTAGGGGCTGTTGGCAGAAACACAGAAAATAACATACAAACCCATTCAAAAGGGCTAATTTTTACAGTAAAGTTTAAAAATTGCACAATAGCTTGGGTCTGAACAGCTCAATTATCTAATAGTTTTATAAATATTTTAACAGCTATTGCCATGGAGACTACATTCAAACATTACAGTTTACTGAAATATGCTTCAAATTTAAAATACAAGCACCATATCCAAGTATGAGACCACATTGTTTATCTTTACATAGAAAATCTTCATATTCCAGCACATTCTAAACAACCAGTTCAAAAACCAATTGTTAACATCACTAATTGAGAAAGTGTAAACTTTAAATTAGTAGTTATTGGCTGACCTATCAGCAGAAAAAAACACTAGGAGAGGAAAATCTGTGCACAAACTAGCAAATGCAAATGGAGTAAAATGAAGAGATGAAAACCCAATTAAAGCAAAAATAGACACAAAGCAAGAACAAACTGTCACACAGTATGGGTTTTTAGCAGGGTTTCGGTTGAGTGAGAATAATTTATTTTCACACTAATTAGTAAATTCTTCTGAAATTCAGTTTCAAAGCTTGTCCAAACTGTGGTTGTGCTCTCAGTGGATTTTAGTTTGGGAGTAAAATCTGATATCGTGTGACTTTTAGTGAGCTGAAAAGAAGAAAAAAAAAGAAAGAAGATAAATTCATGTCTTGATTCTTTTTTCATTTTCATTTAAAAACATGTTTAAAACCAAAGTAATAAGTAAATATGTAAATCAAGTATGAAAAAAATAACAAAATATCAGAACTTAGGTTGTGTTTGGTTGTAATATTGTTAAGGATTTTACCGGTTTACAGGTTTCTCACTACTGTAATATGTTTTATTGTACTCTTTATTGTTTTACTTATACATTTAGAAAACTTATGGTGTTACTCAGACCATTTAATTAAGTTGATTAAGTTTTTAAAATTTATTTATTTAGCATAAGCTTCAGCCTACACCCTTTCGATTAGCTTCAACCATTATGTGATATTTAAATCTATAATGTATTTGTTGTGGGTGGTCTTTAAATGCTAATTGAATACATTGAATTGAATTGAATTTTCCTACTTTAATCAAGTGAAGCCATCAATTAAGGATTGGAAGTGTGATGTATGTCAATTAAAATATTTGCTAGTGAAGGTTTGGTAACACTTTAGATTAGGGAACACATATTCACTATTAACTAGATGCTTATTAACATGCATATAAGTAGCTTACTAGCTCCTAATTATTATTTATTAAGTATGCATTAACCTTTTATTCTACATCTACTGCACCATGAATTCAGACTTTTCCACATATTAACTCCTAATTATTACTTATTAACTAGAAATTAATGAATATGTGTTCCCTAATCTAAAGTGTCACCACAGGTTTTATTGGAGCAGTTTTCTTAAGATGTGTCATCTTTTTCAGTCTTTTTCCATTAAAACAGGATGAACTTTCAGACTGAGTGAAAATACAAAAACAACTTCAGCTCTGCTCTCTGTGTATTGAGTTTGCAGATGGACTCTGTGCCAGTGGCAATGCAGAGAATGAAGATACTTTTGATGGTCTTACTCCAGGATTTTTCCGTAGAAGAGAGGATTAAACGATGGTGAGGTTTTAAGGCCACATACCTTGAGGCCTTCTGAGAAGTTAATGAAATGTGTTGGGGGGGAGTTTATTTGTATGCTGCTCTGATGTATGCATTTGGAATGGCAATGCTGTCACTCTAAACAACCCATGGCTGCAAGAGCGCAACTTTCTTTTTACAGCTGGTATTCCCCATACATTTGTATAATTTCACTCTTCACCATAGAAAAAAAGCGCACTCTTCAAAGGGGGTTGTATAAATTGATTGGGTAAGAGCTTATTCTATTCCCCCACCATAGCAATGTGAACACCAGTGCTATGCATCAGAAATAGACCTTCTTTTCAGAAGTGTGGAGGGAGGAAGTGGGGGTATAGAGGAGGAAAAAAACCTGCATGTATTCAAACTGGAGGCCTCGCTGAATTGATGGGCACCAGGCGTGGAGCTTTTTTTCTGCGGGGAAATCATTTGCATAATGGGAAAGTGGTTGGAGTCGGGAGCTGAGAAGTCTCCTCTTGTGGGGACAGTCGGCGAAGTGGAAGGGAGAGCGCTCCCATCAGATCAAGGACCAATACCCAAGGTGCTCCGAGAGGGGAGATGCACGCCGCCGATATGCTCTTTTTTTTGCCTCCTGTCACCTGCCAATTTCATCTGCGAAACAATTTACCAACAATCTCCCAGACATCCGCGGCCAATATGTACTCAGAAAATTTGCTTTTGAAAAAGGCTGCGGCGGACTTTCTCCGTCTTCATTCAGCTAATGAATCTCGCACAATAGTTTCCAGTCAACCGGCGATGATAAAGAAAGGAGCTGATTGATTCAGAAATTGAAATTCAGCCAAATTTGATTCTCAAACGCTGCATCTGAGGAAACTGAATCAAGCTTAAACTTCAATCAAACAGGCAGGCTCTCTCTATTATACTGTAAAACCTTGTTATACTTCATGCTCATTCAAGCATGGGTCCAAATAGTGATCCATGGCCAAACACTGAGGCAGTGTATTGCTGTATTATACAGTTAATATTTGTGCACATACATTAGAGTGGTGCTTATGAAAAATAGCTGGAGAGATATTGAAGATACAAAGGACAAAGGCTCATAGAGTGCAGCACTGAAAACGTGTCTTACTGCATGATTTATAGATCTTCTCCTGCTTTATGTGGTCTTGTGATGTATGTGTGCACTTACCAGAGAGGAGGTATGTAGTGGAGGCCAGGAATTGAGGATCGACTTGAATGATGCTTTGGTCATACATTTTTTAAAAGGTTTGGAGGTGCCTGGTGGTTTGCTGTAGCCTGAAATGAATATCAACAGTATAAATTCTTTCTGGAAAAGTGAAAAGGGAAAAAAAAAGCTGCCTACGGTATTTCTTGCTGTGACACACTTTCCGCAAGTATTTTGGGATTTGAATCAGAAACATGATGTCCGTTTTTTGACGAACGGAGTGCCTTATTAAATGATATTTGGCACTCAAGTGTTGACTGCTGAATATTAATGGGGCGAAGCCTGCCAGCGAGTGCAGGCAGAGAGCTGGAGTGGAGCTGCATCCTGAAGCAGCTGATACTTTAAGCTGAGCTTCTTAACTGATAACACCGACTGGACAGTCTTTTCACATTCGCTATTCACTGTGTGAAGCTGCTTTTCCTCCTGCAAGTGCACTTGATCTGCACTTTAAAGTTAGGGATGGGTATTGATAAGATTCTTCTTATCGATCAGATTCTCTATCAAGTCTCTTATTGATTCCTAAAGCAGGATTTTACAGGTTTTCTTAGTCAGCAGCATTTTATTATGTTTAGAAGTTGATAAGTCTTGAATTGGTCGCTCTGGTGTCTGGCTGCAGTATAGGTCATAAGCCCCGCCTCCCCATGTATTCCAGATATGAGCCGGGAAAACTTTAAAAAATTACGATACCTCGTAGAAACGTTTCTCTCATCTTTACACTAAGGTAGTATGATGATGTCATCTGGCTGCATGGTGTTCAGGTGTTTTTTTTCCTGAGAAGTTGGTTTCTCATTAGTTATTGGACGTTAAAAACCGCGATATAAGTTTCGTTTTACGATGATTGACAGATGCCATTCATGAGTAGTTTTTACCGGGGATATAAGAAACTTCGGGAAAGAGCCAAAAGGAGACTAAACCTTCTGAAGAAGAAGAAATAAATATTTTTATTTCTCTTTTTTACTTGGCTCCACCGGAAATTCTCTACTGCGCAGACTCTGGCTGCACAATGGCGGCTAGAGAAACAGGTTTTTTGGCTTCAAAATCGTAGAACGGTGACAGGCGGAAGCACGCTGTCCATTCTATATACAGTCAATGACCTCAATAAGTAAATAAAATCACACGCCACATGACAAAAATGTATTATTTTGTTTTATGTTATTGACAGAAGAAAGATCAGATATGTAAAGAAAAAAAAAAAAAACCTTCTCAGTTTTCTGAGAGACAAAAATGATGAGCAGGATCCAAAGGTGGGGACCTGATGTTGCACACTCTTGTACAGTAGGTGGCGGTATGAACCTGAACGTTGTTTGTGATCTGCCTTAAATAACAGAAGAAGAAGAAGAAGAACCTGAGAACAACTTTTCTTTAATCCTCAGGTTGGAAAACATTTTTCTGTTAGTGTTTGGACATTTAGAGTTCTCTGTGTTGTTCTTAAAGAGGAATTGTGACATGTTTCTGTGATGAAAGTTGAAATTCTGTTTCGAAACCGAAGTTATATCAATGAATGCTAACTGCTATCATGTCAATGGGATTAATCAAGATTAATTAATGAAAGATGGGCACAGTCAGTTGGAGCAATGGCAGCAGCTCAGTAGCGTTGAAGGAAATAAGATCATTCTAATCCCTGAAAGTTTGAAAACTATGAAAGTACACACAGGACAAATGAATTATTGCATCCACTACATCCTGATAATCAAAAGCTGGAACACTGAGCTGACTTTTTGTTGAACAATATGAAACAGGTAGTTTGGTCTCTAACGGAGCATTGGCGTAGACTCAATGGTATCGAACAGTTTAACGCCCACCCCAGTCTTTAAAGAGGCCACTTCTCCTGCTTTTAGCAACTCTCCAGTGTCATCCATTGACTTCATGTAGATTTTTAAAGCAAGAGCCAAGTTCATTGACCTTAACACTTAAATTCATCAAGTCTTTGTCTGTTTTAATCAAGTGATGACTGTGTTGCCAGCTTAAGTCCTGACTGTTCACACACACAAGTAGACTGTTTATGGAGGGCAAAGCTCCAAACAAGATGCTGCTTTTTAATTAGCTGCTTTATCCTGGATTTGAGCTTTGGGCACATCTTGAAAAGAAGCAGAAAGTCTAACTATAAGTGGCCGTGATAGAGGAAATAAACTTCAAACTTTGGTAAAATTTTCCCATCAAAGATGTGTGATAGAATTAAGTTTGCAAACTTCATGAGCAATTAGCTCTTCAGCCAAACTCTTTGCTGTTTGTTCATCATTTCTCAGTACAGTAAAAAGAATATCCCAACATGAAAGGAAAAAGTCTTCATTTTAAATACATGCCAAACTACCCATGGTGCATCATAATTAGCTCCAAACTTTATCAGCCTCACTGTTGCTTTTGACTGCAGGGACTTTGGCAGAATTCATCCTCAAAACAAGACTGAGAAAACTGAGAGTGATCATTTATTTCTTCTTTTTGTTTGTTTGCTCTGTCAGAGGGTGATAGGGGCTCATAAATGTTTTGTGTGTTGGTCTCTACCTGTGTGTGCGCCCGAGTGTTTACTGCCAACACAAAAAAGACTCTTTATACAAACATGAAGACGTTTTTGTTTGTTTTTTTAGTTAAAACCAATGATTCCTCTGAATTCTTTAACGTGTGCCAGCAGAACAAAGTTTGATATTAATTCAGATTATAAGGTGAGACGAATGCAGTCACTATAAATTCTACCCCCCCAAAAAATAAATAGATAAATAAATAAATCCAATAGAAAGTTTCCAACTTTGAAAATTCAGGGACTTTTACAACCTCAAACCAGACTTAAGCAAAAGTAATTCTTCAGAAACTAATTTGAGACATGTTTGTATAAAAGGACTGGAGTGTTCTTCGACTTTAACCCTTTAGGCGCCACAGTTTTTTCAATAAAACATTCTGTTTTTAAATCATTATTTCAAAAGGTTGTAGCTTGAAAATGGTTAGAGATACAGGAATACTGTAAATGAGAAAAATCATCAGTATCACCCAACGTATGTGATGGGAGTAAATTCGCTCTAGTACAGAGCATCTGTTAACATCTGTAAAGGAAAAGCTGTAGGCATCGCTTCTGTTACTGCGGCTTTTTATATTCCCGCTACCCCCATCACCATTAGCTGTGTTTTGACCACCCCTGCTACACCCACCCTGGATACGGTGAAGCACAGATTGCTTAAATTGAAGTTTCAGATGGCCACCATCTCCTGGTGTAAAGTACTAACTAAATGAGGCACCATATTTGCAGCTTTGGCTTGTTAGATTCAGCAATGTTGCTTCTCCCAATTTTGTAACTTTGGGTTTCAGTAAGAAGCACTCCAGAACATTTTAAAGGTGGCCATAGTTTTAACAGGTCTGTTTTCTCCTCAGAGTCTCTCCAGCTCACAAACTTAAAGCTGCTCTGTAGAAAGTGTGCACTCTGGGAACATTTGGCAGCTCTTTACCTGATGATCTGAGAGCTGAGAGAGTTCATAAAGGAAAAGACAGTCGCAGCTTTTTTGCTCCTTTATTGGCTCCGACCAGGACTTGACAGTCCGCTCAACTCCTTTCAGACTGGAGGTCAGTAAGGACACAGAAAAAAGATGTTACTTGATAGTTTAATTTACCAGTTTCCAATTCCTGTAAAAGCATTTTTAATCATTATTGTAACTGCAAATATGACTGAACTTCCACTCTAGACTGTAGTTGTCTATCTTCATGAAAACATCATGCTCTGAAGGCAGTTCAAAGCTCAAAAAGATTAATTAAGAGATAAAATTGAGATTAAAGAAACACCCTTTTGTATGGGGTTGTACTTTACTATGTAGCCAGTTCTCTTAACCATCTTTATTGTGTTCAAGGTTGTAGATCTGAGAGAAGAGCAGACTGGCTCGAATACTGAAAATTGTTTTTTGATGTTACCAGCTCTGTGCCCCAGCGGGACGTCCTATTATTTTTGACATTATCTAATGGCCCGAACGTCAAGTTAAGAGAAAACAATGGGGAAAAATGGAACAAAGAATGAGAGATGACATCTGGACTGTTTAAGTGGATAAAGCAGCCAAAAATCAGCAGGGGGTGACTCCTTCTGGGAGCCGAAATAAGTCGTATTTGTTAATCGTGTCCCTATGATCTAAATCACTGAGTAACAAAGCAGTGGGTGGCGTCAAACCGGCATCTTGTATAAAACAGGTAAATGACTGATTCAAAGGAAAGCTCGTCTTGTTTTCTCTTTTCATCACAGTGTTTGTGTTCAGTGATGGAGCAAAGTGCGGTGGTCTGCAGAACAATGGGAGTTGATTTTGTGCAGAAAATATGCTCGAAGTGAACAGAAGTTTGGCAGTGACATCTTTGATTTTGGCACGATACAGTTTGCAAACATCTTATTTTAACTGCAACATGGCCTCTGCTTATTACATGTCACATTTTTTTGCCACAGGCTTGTCATACAATGCTAACAATTATGGGTCAATGACGTGACGTCTCTTTTTTGTGTTTTTTTATTTCCTTCCATCATGAATTGAGTATTTCATCACATGTATTTCTTTATTCTATGAAACCTGTGTTATTTGAACACATCTTTAAACTATTAAAATATAACATGTTTTTTGTGTTTTGGTTCCTCAAACCCCCAAAATGTCAGGTGGTGCAACCGTCCTGACAAGTATCCACAGTAATTAAACTCTAAAAACTGAATGTCAGTTATTGTAAATTGAAATAAAAAATACAGTGGCATTATTTTATGCTTGAACCTTTTTAAATAAAACATTCTTTGCAAATGAAAAGAATTTTAAAGCTGTTGAGAAATTAAAAAAACTTTTGTCCCGTAATTTTCACCTTGTCAAAAGTCAGGGTGGTGCAACCGTAACATTAGACTTTTATTTTAAAGTGAAGAGAATAAAACAGGAAACTAGAAAACTGCATCAGCCAGAGGAGCCCAAATGACATTTGTGACCAAGTGGAAAAGTTTGTAGATTTCTCTGAAATACTGATAAAAAATGTTTTTTCACTTCATTGGTGACTGGAACAATTTCCATGTCAGGTGGTACAACCAATGTAATAATGTGAGATGTTATTTTAATATAAAAAGAAGTAAATATTTGATTTATTGGTAAAAACTTTGAGGAATTAGTGTCGAAATTTGATTTATTGGTAAAAACTTTGAGGAATTAGTGTCGAAATTTGAGATAAAAGGTCAGATATTGAGATAAAAATGTATTTTCTTTGAAGAGAAAGTCAAGTTTCTAGCTGAAAGAAAAACTCAAGCCATAAAAATTAGAAATTGGAGACAAAAAGTCAATATTTCAAAATAATACAGTCAAAACGTTGAGATGTATTCGTCAAAATTCTGAGATAAAAAGACAAAACTTTGACACAAGACAAAATTTGAGCTGAAAGTCAAAGTTATGAGATTAAGAGACAAAACTTTGAGATAAATAGTTGCGGTTATAAAATGAAAAGTCAAATTTTTAGAAACATAAAGTCAAAATATTGAGCAATTACAGTCAAACTTTTGTGTCAAAGCGATTAAAATTTGAGCCAAAAAGTCATTTATGAGATTAAGAGACAAAATTTTGAGGTAGAAAGGCAAAGTTGTGAGAGAAAAAGTCATTTTCAACTTCAAAAAGTTGAAGTTGAGAGACAAAAAGATGAAATTTCGAGATAAAGTTTAAAAAAAAAAAAAAAATCATACATATTTATGTGTGTGAAAAACAGCTGACAACAGATCCTGGGTCAGTCATGGGGGGAAAAAAAATCACGGCTTTGGCAATCACATGGTCACGATTCCTGGTATTGCAATTTTGATCAGAAAACAATAAATTGTTCAGCTCTCTTAGGTGGCGGTGTTTTTCAGACATGAAACCCCCGCCAGCCAATCAGAATGAATCCCCCTCATTCTGTGTATTCTGCGATATTCAAATATGGTGCCAGGATCTTATGTTTGGATGGATAAAGAGTTTTACTTTTCAACAGAAGTAATAAGATGCACTTGAAGAAATAGAAAAAAGCAAGAAGTGTTTGCATCGGTGTTAAAATGAAAACAACTGCAAAAGTAATACTTCGCCTAACGTGATGATGTGAGACGTTAACGGCTTTTTTTGCAGCAAGCTGTGACGTTTGAGACCCGAAACACAACACCATGAAACAGGAGTTTTATTTCTAAAATCTTATCTTTGACTGGAGTTTTCAGAAAATATCTATTTTAGTGACTTCAAATTGCGGTTTCGTGTGGACGACAGGTCCAAACGAACAAAAATATCTGCATTTTTGAAACTCCTTTTAAAATTGGCACTCTCTTGGAGAAAGACCTGACCACTGTAACTTAATACAGTGAAACTTTGCTCAAGACTGTAAGAGAGTCTCTTATTATGTATTTTACCTTCTGCTGTTCTTCTCAACTTCCCACACAGAGGGCAAAGGTCACACTCAGCCTTGCAGCCGCACCCCCACACCAGGTAGAGAAATTACACTGGAGAGAAAAAACACAAGTCTGAGAATTAAGAACTGAACGTATTTTTCTGCCAAATCTCATTAAGGAAACACACATTTCCTTCTGTTTACTTCCTTTCCTTTCCCTCCTGCTTACTTCTGCAGATTTAAACAGTGGGGGAAGAGGTTAGGGCTGTAAACATTCAGAGCAGGACATTACCACAGTGGTGATACAGTGGCTAAGTATTAATTCACCACTTCCCTCAACAGTCACATCAGGACTTTGGAGTCAAATGGTTTCTGCTGCAGCAGAATAATGGGATCTTTCTTCAAGCCACCCTTTGAAGTCAAAGAGCCAGATCGCCGGGGTAAAGACTGCCACTTATGATGTGCCTTAGGTACAAATGAGAGGCATTACTTCGCTGGACTTGCACATGAATATCAATGGACCGGCCATTACTGTGGAAGTCACTTACTGTTTCCTGTTATGGGCTGAGAGGTTTCATTCTGGGGCTCCTGCATCTTGTTTCTATTAGGTTTGGTTATAAGAGCGTTTATTCAGCTGTACCACAAATGTTAAAGGTACAGGACTGTGTGAATGGACAAACTATGGAAGAGAAAAAATGGTCTATCACAGACAACTTAATGACTTTCACACTCGTTTCCTCATTTACCGTATTTTTCACGCTATGAGGCGCAGATAAGTCAAACTTCATTCAACTCATTGAAGAACTCAGTAACTTCAATACCTCAACATTTTTCAGTTGTAACACATGAAATACAAAACAATACACTCATTTGTCATTCGTTAACATTAAATTCTCCCGCATCTGCTCTACTCCTAACAGATAAACTAACAGATTTCAGTAGTTGACCAACATTTCAAAGTTTTGAGGTTCATAATTTTTTAGTATTTTTAATTTGAGCACCCAAAAATGTCAGGTAGCGCAACCAAATATATGAAAATATATTTATATGTTCCTGTTATTTTTTCTGTGTGAAATTATTGGCAAGTATCTCTCAAGTGTCTGTAGTGACTCATACATTTTCATTTTGTGTGTTTCATTTCTTTTATTTGTGAATAAGATAAATAATTTGATGTTAAAATAACATTTCACATTATTACATTGGTTGTACCACCTGACATGGAAATTGTTCCAGTCACCAATGAAGTGAAAAAACCTTTTTTATCAGTATTTCAGAGAAATCTACAAACTTTTCCACTTGGTCACAAATGTCATTTGGGCTCCTCTGGCTGATGCAGTTTCCTGTTTCCTGTTTTATTCTCTTCACTTT